>JANDJT010000021.1:8439472-8462777 GCA_024331685.1 Stegophilus panzeri | reverse complement strand
AGAAATTAGAAGAATAGCGTCAGCTCGAGGGACACTGCTTCCTGCGACACTTCCTGCTTCCTCGGTTGCCAGATCTCAACCAATTAACCAGATCTCAATTATTTGAATTTTCAAGCACACCAAAAATCAGTTTCACTAGACCATACCTGGGTTAAAAAAACAGCTTTCACGCTAGACAAAAAGTACCATACTTTAGAGAGTACACCCTAAATTTCTGAATTAAATAAGAAGGTGCTCCAAACTCTTGATGAGCTCTTAATAAATATGCAGTTTTGCCTCTTAAAACTAATAGAGATTAATCATTCAGACATTTTAAAATGGAGGAAATCTGATGCAGATGAAAGATCCTTAACACTCCTGAAAAGCATGAGCCGGAAAAGTAGAGGACAAAGAGTCTATTTTTTTATTTTAAAAAATCTTTATTTCCTGAGATGAACTTTGAGCATTCATACCTCTTACATCAGAATTAAACAGGAGATAAACACTTCACATCGGCATGATGGAACAATAGAGACATCAGGGGCCATTTGCCTCAACAGCAGTGATAGTGATCAACCCGAGCTGCGGAGAAACGCAGGCAGGCTTTTTACTGGAGAGCGGAGAACAGGTGACAGTTTATAGACTCGTAATCTGCATTTCAAAGGCCTTTCAGAAACGCAGCTCTTCATGAGAGCTCTTTAGCTTCTGCGCGCTTTCATACAGCCGACTGCTGATGATATACCTCTTGCGCTCCCTCTCTCTCACTGTTATGTAATCATTTACAAGGTGTCTGTGTGTGTATAGGTGGAGAAGAAGAGCTTCTTCCCTTTCATCTCATCTTTCTCACTCATACTTACACACGCTTTTCCTGGATGGCTGTCATGTTCCGGTCCTCCTCCCCTTTCCACAGTGCAGGATTCCGGCTGTCGACTCCTGTGCCATTTTGTTCTCACTGACACGTAATTGTGCCTGTAGGGGAATCGTGCTGTGTTTAGTTCAGTCAGGAGCTCCTACCTGCAGTACAGGCCTGCAGATGTGAAATCATTTAGAAGATTTTGGGAACGAGGTCTACATTGTCTGTGCTACTTTTTACCCTTAATTAATTTAGATGAATTTATTTGCCAAATATACAGAAAAGTGAAAACAGCCCCAATTCTAGGACTCACAAGTTACGCAATAGTTAACGCACAGGTTCTCAACTGTGGTCCTGAAGTACCCCCTGTTCTGCACATTTTAGTGTTTTCTCTGTGCTAACACACCCACATTAACTCAGGAAGGGCTGTTAATTAGCTGATTCGTTGAATCTGGGTATACACCAGACCAGGATGGGGAACATCTGGTCTGAAGTTTTTCTTTACCATTGGGAGATCATTGGAAGTTTGAGTTCTGATGGTCCTTCAGCCAGTAATGACTGGGGTTCCAAAATAAGCCGAATTGGCTATGCATTATGGGTGAAGAGGTGCCATTAACGCTAACAAGAAAATCCTAGCAAGCAGAAGGGAAAAAACGTTTTTTTATCACAAAATTTTAGCATGTGCATGTGGATGATTTGGGTCCATGCTAACAGCATAAATCATAAACAGCACATTCTACCCTGTGCTTTTACTAACCATGCAAATCTTGTTTTTTTCTACAGGATCACAAAACAGGTTTGTGAATTCACAGGTCACCTTCATAACGACAACATAAAATGGACGTGACCACAACCAAGAGCAAATGTGCATCATTCACCACTGGCATCCTTTCCCCTTCAGTGAGTTGGCTTTTCCACCAGGAGAATTTTATTCGCATTTGGATACCCCATGATACCCTATTTCCGATGTTAGTCAACCTCATGTGTCAGCCTGTTCAGCCTCATTAGCTTCCCCAGGATGTCGCATATGTGGTAGTTTGAAAGGATGCATCAACTGCCATCTCTTATCTCAGGAGAGTGTACCCTTCTTGAACGAACCTTTCCTGAAAAGATAACCCTCTCTTGTAGGGGCCTACATAAAATATTTAAGGGAAAAAGAGTTCTTCAAGGGTTCTTTGGATGGTTAAAGTTTTTAGTTTCCTTATGCAGTTGTAGGGTTTTAAATAACACATTTAAGGTAGAAAAGGGTTCCTCATGGGTTCTTCTCTAGCTGTTTAAGATTTTTAGATTCTTCAGATAACCTTTCATGAAAAAGTGGCCTTCTGTTATAGGAGTCTACATAAAACACTTATGGGGAAAATGATCCTCAAATATTCTTTGGATGGTGAAGGTTCTTGGGGAACCTTTCCTGAAAGTCTTCCATCATCAGGTTCTACAGAAAACATTTATGGGAAAAGTTTCTTCAAGGACTTTTTAGATGGCTAAGGTTTTTACCTTATTGAAGGAACCTTTCCTAAAAACCTTCTGTTGTGGGGTTTTACATAGCACCTTTAACAATACCTTTAGACAGAAAAATTGATGATTGTACTTTTAGTGATACCTTCAAGTATATCTTCATTGTGTATATTATATCTTCATTGTGTATATTATATACTAGACATGGTTGCTGGTCTGATGTGGTTATACAGAACATCTGCACAAGTGATGGATACTTTCCATTCTTTTACTATGTTTCAAGCTTTATCCCAAACACTACAAATCAAACCTGAGTACTCCTCCCACCCAAATAGGTTATGCCTTCACTTTAAAAAGTGTCTCACAAAGTCAACAGCCAGAAGTGTAGGAAGGAGTGTATATATATGAATGTGTGTGTGTGTGTGTGTGTGTGTGTGTGTGTGTGTGTGTGTGTTGAGCCGTAGCCATCAGCTTCCTGGCCTGGGCTACCTCTGTGGAGCTTTATTCTGTCCAAGGGAAACAGATTTAGTCAGGGCTTTTGCAGCCATGCGGTACAGCAGTTTTATGCAGTGGGAACATATGTAAACATTATCTATTACTGCACTAAGGGAGGAAGGGTGGACTTTGATGAATTTTATAGCAGTGGGTGTTTTCTGTAGGGAGGGGAATGGTGAGAGCGCATGGAGACCTGATTAGGGAGAATACCAATATACCTATATACACTTACTCACAGACAAATACACTTTTGTTTTAATATTAATCTTAGTATTAATGTTCAGTATGTTTCTTTTCAACAGCATACTATATCCCTTTTAATCTTTGATCAAAGATTAAAAGAAAGTTAAGATTAGTCAACTTTTCCTGATCTGAAAGGCATCAAAACACCAAATAGCATATTTTCCCAACCGAATCTGTAGCCTTCTCTGTTTTTAACCGTAACTGAAGAACAGTCTGAGATTTTTTTTCTGGAGCCTGTGCTGAATTTGTCTGATAGCCACCTGAGCCATGTAATCCAAACCTCTCCACCTGCTACAACCAGCAGTGAAATTGTGGCTTAGCTAATGGAGTAGCTTGCTTGGTGATATCATGGCTTAACTAATGTGGTTAAACTCTCACTGGAAGCCATAGAGTTGGATGAATTTGGATGCCCTATGAAACATATGGTGTGAAAAGGGCTTTTTTTGTTGTATGAAACTATGAAAAACTGCTAAGGTCATGGCAGGTTAACTAACATTTCTTATGGCCTAGTTCTGAGAAAACCAATTGAAGTAATCTATCAAGATCTTTCTGAGATAAACATGACATTGAACTCACAGTATTCAACTTTACACCTAAAAGCTAAGCCAAATAGAAAGTGTATTGCTACACATCCACTGCATTCTTTCCCATATTCCCACTGTTTGCAGGATTAGGTATACCCTAGAGTGACTACTATAACACGACACTTGGGGATACTCTTTACGGCGCACATCTAAATGTTACAAACTGATGTTTCCAATTAGGACAGGGGCCTCCCACTCTCTGCCGTCTAAAACAAGCATGAGGCCTTTCTAACACATGGCACAGAAACCTTAATGAGTTGTCAGCAGGCCGTTACTCAGGTGTTATATGAGGGAGGACAGTTTACAGGACCAAGCATGTGGAATATGAAGGAGTGGGATTCAAGTAACCAATACAGTTCTTGCACCTACAAACCAATACCCAGGAATGTGTAGGGCAGTCACAGAAACTCACTGGGGAAGGGATCACTTGCCATCAAGTATGGCAAGTTTGGGATTGTATATCTAAAAAGTTGTTCATTTCAATTCAAAAGTTGTTCAATTGCAAAGCTTGAACTTGCACAACACTCTTAGAAAAAAGTTTCCATCAAGCACAACAAATGGTTCTCTGATTTGCCTTATTGATGGGACGCTTAAAGGTTCTATGTTGGATCCTTCGCTTGAGAAAAGGTTTCAATAATACAGGTCATAAAATTTTCTGGTTGTAATGAGTCATACTAACTGAAAAATGTGGTCTTGGTTTTTTGCCACTCATCTGAACATACATACTTGGGCCAAAGAAAAATGTCCACCTAGCATGCATAAGGGTTCTTCAGTTTGGTCTTTCTAAAGGAACCTTTAAACTTTCTATTCCAAACCCTGCAACAGAGAGTATACCTTTCAGATGAGGCTCCAAATAGAATCATCTTAGAAATCTAGAAATGTTAACCATAAAAAGAATCCTTGGGGAATACTTTTTTAGGATCTAAGGGTGTGGGTGTTTTATACTTGGTGATAGTTTACTACAGTGATTCCCTACCAAGGTTCTGGTGTACCTTTGCATTTATTTCAGAACAAACACACCAATTCCAACTTAGCAGCTAATTACCAGGACCTTGTTGAGTCAGTGTAACCAATGAAATGTTTAGGACATGGGGTACTCTAGGATCAGGGTTGGAAACCACTCGTCTGTTAGAGTACACAAAATTCTGTGAAACAGTGGTGTCCAGGGACTCCCAGGGATTTTTGAAGCATAACCAATTATTCAATTTCTTATTGAGTTATCTGGTTTGACTTGTAACTTGAATGAAATGGGTTTAATCCAAATGTCCATTATTCAAAAGCAAGTAGCATGAACTTGGACCTAATGTGGTCTATTGGTGGAAATGTCAGGAATAAAATTCTCTATGACTCCAATAAATAGCCAAGATATTATTCGTACACATTGGATAATTGTATTATGTTCAATAGATTTTATTTGCCAGTTAAAGAGGTCCCTGGCTGCTATAAACTTTATCACATCTAGTACGATGTAAAGGCAAGTGGAACACTGGTATAACCTTGCAGACGTTTCTCCACTCACCATAGGGACTTTCTAAAGTAGCTGTACCTAGACTCTACCTGGAAACCTTGTTATGTGGTATAGGAAAAAACCAAAGAACCCTTAAGTGTGATGCTCATGTCAGTGGCAAATTATAAAGAAAATAGTACAGTTCAGTTACTGTGAAAGACTTTGATGTTAGAAACTTCAATTATGTGAAGCCTTCATAAATGACTGAAATCTTCATACATGCATGCAAATCTTCACTTATGAAACTTTTTTACTTTCACTGACATAGATTTAGAAATTTAGTGTAGTAGGTACAAAAGGTGTGGAATCAGCTGTATGGCTATAATGTAGTCATGTTCATAAGAAATGAAAAGTAAAGCTAATTCTGCATTCTGAAGTACGATACATTTGTGTGCTGGATTTAGATACAGGAAATTGCATGTGGGTAGAAATGTTTTCTTTTTCTAACTGTGTGGAGGTGTGTGCTTGAGGGCCACTTTTATTGAAGATGTAACACATACACTGTCTTTTCCTAGTGGAGAACAACAGCTGTTCTGAACTCTATCCAGACATCCCTCGCTTTTTTGTCTTCCACCCTTTTTCTTTCTTTCAGTTTTAGTCAACACAGGAAGTCTATATCATCTATAAATCAAACCTCAGTGAGAGAGATGGAGGGAGAAGAAGGTTTGTAGTGGTGTTGCCACTATTTGTGCCTTTTCCAATGCACATGTTAGCATGACGTCTGACATTTAAAAAATTGAGTGTGCTTTTTATTTTGGCCAAGTACAAAAAGTTCCAGTTGGAAGGTTTTTGGCACTTGCTCAAGATTGGGATCTAATGCTGCATTTGATGTGAAGATGCAGCTTGTAATCCCTCACCTACAACCAGTAAACAGTAAAAAAAAAAAAAAAAAAAAAAAAAAAAAGACCCCTCAACTTGAAATTTCAACTCATCAAAATTCAACTACCAGTTCCTCTCCTGTTTACAGAATGACATCAAATCAACATGGCTATGCACACTGTGAACAATGCAAAGTAAAAATTAGTTTATTGGCTTCATATTCAGACACAATACTTGGCTAAATCTTTAACATTGACCATATTAATAACTGTTTTCAGAAGGTAGTAATCAAATTATCAAAGTATCACTAACATTAGCTGGCTAGCTTGTTGTTAAGATACTTGCTATTGTCCACTGTTGTTGCTGTGCTGCAATTTCAGTCCAAATTATTGCATGAAGGTTTGCAGTTCACTATAGTACAGCAAAACCAGTAGTCACTCAGGCCTGTAACTGTAAAAATGCATAAATAGAAGTAGCTTTTTATTAAGTTTACATGCACTGACAGAGAAAACAAGACACTCTTTCATGTTTTCTCTTTCCACTTGAACATGCTTATGTCGAATGTGCTGAGGTGGGAAATGATGTCAATACAGGTTGCAAATTAGCACTTACAAGGCAGCATGAACACAGCATCAGGCTATTTAGAGGTGGCACTAGCTGTAGTAGTACTGTTCAACTGTACTGTACTAGTCAAACTGGTAGCCCATGTTTGCCAGTTTGTGATTTTCTAACTGTAAAAAAAACAACAACAGCAACCTGTCGATAATGTCTGTGCATTACCCCTGGTAATTCAGTTTCCTTTCTCCTAGCACTTAGCAGTGGGCAAATAAGGTCTACCAGTTTGATCAGTGTGGCCTGTGTTTTGGCAGCTGGTCGTTCATCAGACTGAGCTTGATTTTGTTTAACGGGGTACCATATGTGCTATGAACACCATACACACAGCCAAACACTGATTGATAATGTTCTTATAACTGGGAATGAGATGGGAATACAGCCTAGATGAGATGTCAGTCCATTGCAGGGCACCACGCACACACTCATTTTCAACTGGAGCAATTTAGCAAAGCCAGTCCATCTACAGACATGTTTTTGGGAGGTAGGAGGAAACTGGAGAATGTGAAGGAAACCCTCACAGACACAGGAAGAACATGCAAAACTCAAACAGTAAGGATCAAACCTGGGACCCTGGAATTGTCAAGTGGCAATGTTACCCACTGTGCCACTGTACCATTTCAACTCTACACAGCTGACATTGGTCGGATACCTCCCATCATGTTTTCTTAAATATTTCCATCCCTTCTCCTCCTTTTTCAGTCTTATCTCTCTGTGTGTGCATACACCTGACAGGCCTGCTCAGGTGTTGTTAATCCCATGGTTTAATTCCGTTGTGTGCCTGGCAGGAGGTCCCCTCCCTCTGCTGAAACATCAGCTCTGATCCTGTCCTTTTCGTTCTCACTCTGATCCCTCCCTCCCTTCCTCTTTCTGCTAACTGCTAACGAAGCCCAAATCCACCATTTTGATTCTCTTTCATAAGACTATCAGTTAGAAAGGAATGCGTCCATGATATCTCCTGGAAAAAAAAGTAGCTGCAAGTAATACCGGCAGCAGAATATTATCAGAAGATTACTTTTTAATGGCAAGCCACTGCTTTTGTGTGAGTTAAACTGGCCAAAGTTGAGCACAGATAAGCATTTTTACTTGAACAAGAACTGCCAAGATGCTCGATATAAGCTTCTCTTGGTTCATATTTGGCTAGAGACAGTAGTATGACTTGCTCGAATGGGAGTACTTTTGAGAGCATAGCATCAATTTAAGATAATACAGGGATTTCAGACTTATAATTTATACTTTCACTCTTATTCAGCACTGTGTTACTTTTTGATATTAGCTTACTTTATGTGAACTTCATAGCACAGATATTGAGAACTTTATTGCTCACAAATTCTTAAAATACCATCCAGAAAGCAAAAACAACAGATACATTTATACATTTTTTTTTTTTGCAACAGCAACACTCTAGTACTATAGCTCTCTCAGAGACCTCTCTGACTCTTACTCTTACCAGCCTTTAAACAAACTGAAATCAATCAGCCGTTACAGCTGTCAGGTCAGTCTTAGTAGAGCTTTGGGGCAATAATACAAGATTATATCCCTGATTTGCCCTTTTCCAACAAATTAGAAGTCAATTTCCAGATCTGAAACACAGGTTTTCTGCAGATCTGGAACATTCTGCTCCAGAATGATTGGAGGCCTCCTGTTATTTCAAAACATTTTTCATGACTGAGATGGTCATGGGTGTTAATATACAACTGGTATGGGCATTAATAAGAGAGCCAATGAAAAAAAGAAGTAAAATGGCATACAAGCATTACAACATGGAGGACAAGCTTGAAGCATTGTCAAATAATTGTGCTGAGTCACCAACATGATTTCTTTAAAGCCAGCACACTTCCGATACCTCTATTTTTCACATTTCTGCAGCTATCAATAAAATACATGGATGCATTCATTGATTTCCAGTAACTGGTTTATCGTGGTCAAAGTTTCATTTTTGCCTCACACCTCCAGGTTGGGGATTGATTCCTGCCTCCGGCCTGTGTGCAAGGAGTATGGATGTTCTCCCTGTGCTTCAGGGGTTTCCTCGGGGTACTCCAGTTTCCTTCCCCAGTCCAAAGATCTGTTGTAGGCTGATTGGCATTTCTAAATTGTCCATAGTGTGTGCAATTGTGCCCTGAAAATGGCTTGCACCCTGTCCAGGGTGTCCCCTGCCTTATGCCCCAAGTCCCGTAGGATAGGCTCCAGGTGGAAGACAGAAGATGGATGGATGGAAAGTTGTACTGGATCTGGAGTCTTTCCTAGGAACACAGAGCTTGAGACAGGAATACACCTTGGATGGCAATACATTCCACCACTGGACACTATTAACACATTTATTCCCTTATTCCAAATACAAATTCAAGCAAATGTGTGCTTACGACCAAATGAAGGGTCAGTAGATCACTGCCTCATTCATGACTGAGTGCTAATGTCTGTCAACTGCCTTGAGTTGTCCACTCTAATCTCTTTCTCTGTCTTTTACTGGCCTGTACTGGAAGCTCCATCTCCCTGTCAGTCACTGGTGTCAAAGAGTCAAGATGGCCAAAGAAGGCAAAAAGCTGACAGAGTGTTTATCTCTCTCTTCTCAGTTCATTCTCTCGGTTGCTATCAGAGCTCTGGTGATGATGTGGGTCTTTCTGCAGAAGTTATGTGTTGTGTATCCATATGGACTGCATTTAGGAATAGAGACAGAACCCAGCAAGGCTGTGCTCAGCTATACTCGAGTTTATGGTGCGTGCTCACAAATGAGCTCATCAAGATCGTATGCAGCGTTGTGTTCAAAAATCAGGATCAGCCCAATACTGAAACCCAAATCGCAACCAAAATGAGAGCTAAACCTAGGAAGCAGTCAGGAATACAAAACACCACGAAGTGTAGTGCAACAAAGTAACAAAGGCTATTAAGGATTTTCTTACCCATTTACTAGCATAGAAAAATTAAGGTGAAATTGTTACTTTTCATTAGTTTCCTGTTTGGATTTATTTCTGTTAGATCACTGGAGTTGAATATATAAGTGCAGTTTTTTTTCATGAATAAAAGACAAATAAAAGCCAAAACAAGAATAATCAACATACTTAAACAAGTGCTAGCACATCATGGCATGACCTCCACAACATTCAACACACAACAACAGAAGCTAAACTACAAAGCAGGCAAAAGCAAGAACTTAACTAGTGATTCTAATCAGGAAGGCATGTGGCAGGGTCATGTGATTACTGAGGCTGATGGGAAATTTAGTTCATCACCGTTACCCGCACTGACTTGACCATTTTCATGTTGTTCAAATTTAGCTGGACCAGACAAACCAAAGTGGACTGTGTGGAAAAGAAGCAGGGCTTGAAACAGACTCACAAAAAGTCTTTCATTAATTAAACATAAACTACAAAGACAGAAAACCTAAATTGAAGAACTTATGGAAATCATTTGAGCATGGACAACATTTGGCAAGTAGAATTAGAAGGTTGGAATTCATCGTCAGCATTTGTCATTTTTTGCATCACACTTCTAGGCCAATCCAGGTCTGTTTATGCAGCCCAACAAGCCGTTATTCACTTCCTGCAGTTGAGTCAAAACAGGGAAGTGGATTGAGATCTAAGTGGTCTCTGACCTTTTCTGCTGCTCTGCACCAGAGAGTGATTGCTATGTTCAGGTCTTTCAAAGTGAGCAGCTGTACCAAAGGGTTAAAAACATGAGGGTTCAATTCAAACATTCTAAACACTGTATATATAAAACAACCAGTAGGCTCACCTCAAAAAGGTACAAATACTAATATCCCAGGAGAAGACAATGATGAGCGATGTTGGTTGAGGCCAGCATTATCATAAATTTTGTATATTTCCAGAACATCAAAATCAGAATGAATTAGGCACAAGAGAACCCAGAGGCCATGTATTAAGTCAGCTATCATGTAAGTGACTTCCACAAAAACGCAACATCACTCCCTTGGGCGTTCACGGCCGTCTCTCAGCAACAAAATTCCCAAGTCAGGGCTCAGTCAGAGGAATTGGTCAAAATAAGGGCCATGGAAATGGACATGAAGCGTGACACTGCTGAGGCAGAAACGGCAGACATTTCTACCTATCCCGCCTTCAGCATTACTTTGTTCTAAGGCACTGCTTCGGTAAATGAATGCAGTGCTCTTGTGTGACACGTTTGGATACCTCCGATGCGACCTTAATGCGATGAGCTTCTGTGCAGTCGTGCGGACCTTGCGCTTTGCACCTCCGCACTCAAAGAACCGTAACACACATTACTTAAGGTGCTCTTACACTCTCGCAGCTGACTTAATGACTTCTAGTAGGCCAGAGGAGCCACAAAGGCGATGGGGTACAGTATGTTGAATCAGGTTCTTAGTAAAAGTGTGAGTTTGTCTTTATTTTAGCTGGAGTGTCCATCCAATAAGAGATCAGTAATGAACACTGTCTGTTATGTAAAGAATAAATCACTTGGGGGTTGTTCTGTTATATGCACATAATCAATGACAGTGTAATGTGATGTGGCCTGATACAAAGCTGAGTTACTGTTGCCACCCTGATGTTGATTGTTTTCCAGTAACCTACATTTTCAGTAATTAAACTATGTCATGTCATACTTTTTATTTGTCTATATTTACTTTCCATGTTCATTGTAATTGTATATCATTTACATTAAAGCAAATATAAACATTATAAACAAACATAATCATTTCAAAATTAGCCTTTGTTTTTTTCTGTTTCTTTATTTTTTGATGGAAAAAACAATTGTTACAAAACACTGACACTGGAGACTCCTTCCATAAATGTTAAATAAACATCTCCTTACAGAGAATTTCACCATATTACAACCAAATACACATGGGTTTAACATTTTAATGAGATTGGCTGCAGGGGGAGCTTCTGTTCAGTGTTAATGCTGTTCCTTCCTTTAAATTCTCCCAAGAGAGAGGGGTGTGTGTGTGGGGGGGGTTCCCTCATGTGGGGGTTCCCTCATGTTTTAGATGCTGTTACAGCAGTGAGCTGTTACACACCTACATACACTGTTCTCAAGACCTCCATTAACTCTTGTGTTCTCTTCACAACTTAACATTGACCCAGGGCACCTTGTTTGATTTTTCCAGCAACACAACTGTCAAATTGAAACACCTCTTCTATTAGCAATATACGGCATTTATGGTAATAGAACAGCAAAGTATTTCCATGCTTGGCATCAGGAGGAACGTAAATAAGAAACAAATGGACTTTTGTATAAAAAATAATAATACAAATCCATCCATCCAACCATTTTCCATACCACTTATCCTACACAGGGTCACCTAAACTTTAACCTTAGCCATAACAATAAACCTTATCCCAACCCTAATCCATCCATCCATCTGTACATTTTCCATAAGGCTTATCCTATACATGGTTGTGGGAAGCCTGGAGCCTATCCCAGGCATAGGACAGCCAACCCATCACAGGGCACATTCACACAATATGGACAATTTGGAAATGCTAAACAGCCTACAACACATGTCTTTTGACTGGAGGAGGAAACCAGAATACCCAGAAGAAACCCCCAAAGCACGGGGAGAATACACAAACTCTGTGCACACAGGGCAGAGGTTGGATTTGAACCCCCAACCGTCATTCATTCATGAACACATTTGTTCATTCATTCTTCTTCAGTTACCGCTCAATCCTGGTCAGGGTTTACGTGAATCCGGAGTCTATACCGGGAACACTGGGCATGTTGCAGGGCATCACACATGCATTCACACACTCGTTCATACTACTGGCATGTATTTGCGAGGTGGAATGAAACCAGAGAACCCGGAGGAAGCCCATGTGGACATGGGGAGAACAAGTTTTCTTAGCATTGCTCAACTTTATTAGAAACATTACAGCCTCAAAATGATTATAATGTGTTTGCGTGACCGTATGTATGTGTGTGTGTGTGTGTGTGTGTGTGTGTGTGTGTGTGTGTGTGTGAAAGAGAGATAATAAGACACTGTGGAAGAAAAGGGTGAGAGGGGGGAGAAAGTTGGGCGAGTGACAGGGACAGGCGCTCATACACACCAGGCCCAGACAGAAAGTACAGAGTAAGAAAGAGAAAAGGAGGGAAAGAGACAAACAGCAAGCTGCCATCAGATGACAACACACACCAAAACACCCGGGTCCCCCAATTCGGGCTTGGTATGTAAGCACTCTCATTGGCGCAAACTTGATACCCACCCTCCAAACGCCTTCTGCCCCGCCTTCTGCCTCGCCTTCTGCCCTTCTCACCCCTCCCCTAGTCAGTGCACATGGTGTGATTTTGTGTGTGCGTGTGTGTGTGTGTGTGTGTGTGTGTATATATTTGTGAACTGAATTAGTAGACTGGGTTCATTCAGAAAAGACAAAGCAACCACAATCTATCTATCTATCTACAGCTGAGTGCAAAAGTTTGCATCCCCCCACGGTTTCTGGCTGGCAGAAAAAAGAAAATGTATGTCTACTTTTGTAGTTTATCTTTAAAAATAAATAAAGAAATACAATATAGTGCAACAAAACAAAATAATCCAAAGCATATGCCGCAATCAACCGAAAACTTGTTTTGAAAGACATTTTCCCATAAACCTCTCATTCTCCAGACCCAAAATTCTGAACTTCATGTAATTTGGAAGGTGTACAAACTTTTGCAACTCTATCTAGCTGTCTTTCTCTCTACCTGTCTGTCAGAATTGTGGACTTCATTTAGTTATTCATTTAGTAGTATATACAAAAGTTTACACAACTGTATATCTATCTATCTATCTAGCTAGCTATCTATCTATCTATCTCTGTTACATTTACATTAGTATGCTTGATAGCTCTATCTCAAAATTTTCTTTTTTTTTTGTTAAATTTAACTTCTGTCTGCTAAATATGTTATAGATGTTTCTAGAATAAATTAACACTCCTAATATGTCTAGAAATATAACTACAAATATGAAATTACTAATAAGGAGTGTCTATGGGGATAAAAGTGTTATTCTTTTTGTCACAAATCTAAACAGGTTGTTTGGTTATTTCATTTATTATATTGTTCAAGTTGTTGCTTTACAAAACAGCAATGTTCATGAGCAGCAACCTCATACTGAGGACATGTTCATAGTGAGGAGGGGAAAAAATGAACGAAATGCTGAAACTTGAACTTCTGCACCTGTCAGGCTCACTGTGTGTGTGTGTGTGTGAGTGTGTATGTGTGTGTGGATGGTCTGTTTGTGGGTGACGAGCAACAGTATTTGTACCTGTAGGCCTGTTCCTTTCCATCACGTTTCAGAATTCTGCCAAGAGAACCAGGTGTGTTAATGCCATAACATCCTGTCTGGACACGCACACACACACACACACACACACACACACACACACACACATATGGCCCTTCCTTGTGCACTTGGTACTACTTCACTGCAGACGTGAAGGATTCGAGAAATAAACCTGAGAGGAAAAATCTTTGCACACTGCAAAGGTGACCTTTGTTATCTTAAGTCAGAAAGTATGACAGGGCAGAACATATGGGCATAATCCTTCAGTACACATCACCTGCCTGACCACACACACACACACACACATGCACGAATCTGCACATACATACTCACATAGTGTCTACCAACAGTTTGTTTGTTTATGGATTGTTAATAGTGTGTGTGTGTGTGTGTGAGTGTGTGTGTGTGTGTGTGTATGACTGTATGTGCGTGTGCCTGTGTATGGGAAAGGTGGTGGTAGTCCACAGGTTCAGTTTTGGGGTGTGTGTGTGTGTGTGTGTGTGTGTACATGTACGTGTGCATGGTCCGTCCCTCTTTTCAGCCATCAGGTTTGTGCTGATTTTGGAGAAGCAGGCTAAACTATAAATCGGCGTGATTACGCGGCGCTCTCTTGCTTGACTGGCGGCTCACAATCAGACGGGCCGCTGACAATATGGCCTGATGAATCAAACATCTCTGGCATTAGTTTCACCTACACTCCTCTTTCCCAGACGGCCCATGGGTGTACTGAGCCAGCCTTTCTCAGACCTGGCATAATGGGAAAAACTCCTGACTGTCACCACACCTACTGATAAACCGGCCTGCAATGAAGGTTACGGAGCAAAAGATTATAAACAAAGACACACATTACATACAAAACTGAATTGTGAGTGATGTCACACAAACTTGCCAATGGACACATTATTCCACAGCACCATCGAATGCTTGATTCTGATTGGTCAGGAGGTGTTGATTTATTTTCTATAACAGTAGCTATGGCAGTAGTTCCACAGGTGTAATTCTTGATATGGGGAGATGTTTATTTAGCTTTTTTGAAAGGAGTCTCCAGTGTCAGCGGTTTGTAACACCAGTATATTTTCTTCAGGACAGGGCTTTGTGCGTTCTCTGTAACATCATAAGCTATGTGTCTGTCCAGTCCTCTCCAAAGGTAGTGGAACACCAATGCCAGTTCTACTGTTTTTGCTATACATTTAAGACATATAGGTTTGAGATCAAAAGATGAATATGAGATGATGGGATCAGAATTTCAGGTTTCATTTCCTCATATTTAGATCTAGATGTGTTAAAAAACTTAGAACATGGTACCTTTTGTTTGAACCAGTCCATTTTTTCATGTGATCAAATTTTTTGTAGCATGTGACTGACAGGAGTTTCTTGTTTCCCAGTTGTGCCCTGTTGAATTAATAGCTCTGAATGTCTGCTCTTGGTTTGAGCCCTAGATTTGGCGTGTGAGAAAAGCAAACCATTTTGAAGCTGAGAAAAGAGGGAAAATTGTTATTTATTTACATCTAGATATTTACATCTAGTTGTTTATCTAATCTATCGTCTCATATTCATCTATTAATCTCAAACCCCAATGTCTTAAATATTGCAATTATTTCTGTGACAATATATCATCCAACAAAAGTAGTTATCATGACAAGCCTACAAAGCACGTAAAGTGTTTCCTGTATTTCCTGCTTCCTGTGTTTCTGAGTTACTTCCTGGTTTTGAACCTTGCCTGTTTTTGCGTCATGGATTAATCTGGTTTGTTGTTGTCTGCCTGTGTTTTGACCCCTGCCATGGACTTGATTATTGATGATGATTATTGGATTTCCCTAAATTAAACACCAGGCTGATTTCACACGCTTGTAAGACTGTGTTTATTTAAGATTGTGTTTAACATTTTACGTTGATAAGACTTAGACAAATGCACATGCACACTCCAGTTTGGTCACGCCCATCATCCCTTTGAGAACTCTCCATCTCTCTCTCTCTCTCTCTCTCTCTCTCTCTCTCTCTCTCTCTCTTTTCTCTGAGGATCAGCAGTCTCTCTGGACAATAGACTCAGCAGTGGTCCCCTGATTGCTTCCTTTCACATGGTAATGCACATCTCTGCTCCTCTCCATGGGCTTTCTTAACTCCCCGCAAATTACAGTTTACCAGCCACATAAGAAATAAAGAAAAAAAATCAACTGCCACATATCTCTCTTCTTTAAAAAAATAAATAAATAAATTCAGTGACATGTAGATGTGGCGCTAAGTGCAGCTCGCCAGGCCTCTGATCATCCGTTAATTGTAGCAGTCAATTGTAGCCAAACGCTCTCTTCAAGCCCCTTCTCTCTTACAACAAGTATCGCGATCAAAGGGGGAATCAGCTCGCTTCAATTTGGCCTGTTTAAGAACCAGCCAAATGAAGAGAGAGAGAGGGAGAGGGAAGGGTGGGGGATAGGGGGGTGGGAAAGAGGTAGGGAGGGATGCTGACGTGATGACAGAGGTTGTTTGTGCTACATGTTTAATCCAAAATGATTTATCTTGCTCTTTTTTGTCATACGGCATTTTTGCAGCTAACTCAGACAAGACATCTGTTATTTTTCCAGTGCTGGAGAAACAATGCTTCCTGTTCCTGATCGCTGTCGATTGTTTGAATCTGACTGCTAACACTAATGCACTCATTCTAATACGTTATCATTTCTACTTATATACCTTACACAGGGATTTGTACTGTACATTGGATGCACCATTAACTGATTTAAAAATAATAATAATAATAATTGTTGATATTGTGACATTTTCTGTGAGGAGAAGTTTATTTCACATTTATGGAAGGAGTCTTATGGAAGGGAATTTTCAGTAACATGACAAGCTATTGTTTCACTGGTATTTCACAACCTTAACTGTAACCATAAATGGAAAAAAAGTACATCATGTCATTCTTTAATTAATTAAAAAATTGTAATCATCTGCAAATTGCTGTGGTATAAGAGGAATAAAACACAACAGTGACATCAGGGTGGTAACAGTAACTCCAGTTTTAGTTTTTTTCCCCCTTTAACGGCATGTTGTTATTGTGTTTTATTCCTTACACACATAAAAACACATTAGGCATTGGTGTGGTCATGTTAGATTTTATTTCATTTATTATACAGTGGTTATAAATCTGCAGTGTTTTTTGCAGCTGACACTCTGAACTGAATCCGGCTGCGGTGTTAAAATAGAAACATCCAGAATACGTGACATCACTGATGAAATGTGCATTTCCCTTGATTAGAATGCTAACATGTTGTACAAACTGTCACTACAGAAGCTGGTGTGTGTGTGTGTTTGTGTTTGTGTGTGTGTTTGAGAGAGAAAGAAAGAGAGAGAGGGAGAGAGAGGTTAAATGGAAAGAGCTATAAAAACAGTCCCCAAAATCAAAGAACGAAAGAAAGAAAAAGAAAGAAATGAAAATCCAAATAAAAAATACTCATATAAGTATTAAGTAAGTAAATAAATCAATACATAAATATATAAATCAGCCGAATACATAAACAGTCAGACAAACAAACAAACAAACAAATAAAAACAGGGCAAATGAATTAATTTGTGTTTTTGCTGCAACATTTTAAACATCTCATGTTTGTAACCTAATGCAGACCATTAATCTATATGCCAATTTTGCACTTCTGAGCTTTTTCTAACTTAGTGTTTTTCTTTTTTTTCTGTAAACACCTTTATATGACAACACAGAAGGAAGAACGGAGTGATTGTGTGGCCTTGACCTGATTTTTGTGATTGAACAGGTACCACAGTTCAGTCATTTGTGGGTAAAATAGTACAAATTAAGCTAAATTAAAATAATAATAATACATTCAATTTTCATTCATTTGTGTGTGTGTGTGTGTGTGTGTGTGTGTGTGTGTGTGAAGATTAGAGAGACAACAATTATTCCTGTGCTTGATTAATTATTCATCGAAACAGCAGTCAATTATTCATTTCAAAAAGTCATCTTCTTGTTTTTTTTTCCCCAGAGCTTACCTTTTCTAGGCCGTGTGCGACACACACAAAGAGAAATCGAGATATGTAGAGAAAGAGAGAGAGAGAGAGAAATTCTGTCAGAAAGAATTGGGTGTGTTTTGTGCTGCTACTCTTGCGGACTTGCTTCAGAAACCTGGAACATCAAAATATAAAAAAAAACCACACCAACCAACCAAACAAAAAAACAACACTGCTTCGGATGCTACTTTTGCATCGCTGTGGACTCCACCTCTTTAAAGAGAGGGCAAGAGAAAGATTGAACGAGAAAGAGAGAGTGCACATACAGTCGTTTCCTTCCAATAACAAGTCAATCCTTCCTCCTAACATCAGCATCCTGATAAAATGGTTACATTTGTATGTGTGTACTGAATGTAGCAACACACTCACTCGCAGCTCGCTGAGCAATGTCTGATTTCTTGGGCACAGCAGAAGCCGAGTGTGTGGAACGTAAAGCGTTTGAGAGAGCCTTCGGATCACACGCTCTTCGAGATCACATGTGCGCCGTGTTCTCTAATTGTCTGTCATGTTTTTCATTTCCATTTGCTGTGTGTTTGTGTGTGTGGGTGCATGCACAAATCCTGGCAAGCTAAATATGACAGACTTGGTTGTGGTGAGAATAGCACATTCCATGCTGAGCCTCAGAAAACACACACACACACACACATGTTCACCCAGAAATCTCCTCATGGATCTCCTCATTAAAATGATCCATTCATGACATCAGTGATTCTTTAATGTATTAGGTATTACTACACATGACAGCGCATGTTTCAGAACCGTGAACGTTCCTGAGGCCTGGGTGTTTTTTGGCTCATAAGCAGCAGTGTAAATGCACACGCACAGGTGATAATTATGCAAATGGAATCGGCACTTATAGTCCTCGTGCTGTTCTGGACCAGGCGCTATGTAATGATACCTCACATTAGTTGCCCACACTGTGAGGAAACAGACTGAGGGGGGAAAATAACGAATGAAACCTGAAAGGGTCGAGCTCATCACGTGTGTTTATTCCTTAATGCTTTTACTATCTGCATTTTTAATTCTCAGTACAACACAGAGAGGGCGTATTGCTCACGTGACTCAACGTCACTTTTACATGTCTATATTTACATATTCACATCATATACACACACACACACAGTTTGAAAAAAGTTTAACATTAATAATGTTTTGGGGACATTTTTCTTCCTTGTTTTTTTTCCCTTTTTTTCCTTTTGCTATACTCATTTTTTTTTTATTTGACAAAATTTTATTTTTACTCTTTATTTATTTGCTTTTGAAGAACTTTAACACCTAAAATAATTACTTTTTTAATAACTTTTTTTCTTACTTACTGGGAAGTTGATTTCCATTTTTACTATATTGAATTTTTAAAGAATGTTTATTTTACCGGACTTTTCTCTTTTCTTTCTTTTTTTTTTTTTTACTCTGCTCATTTTTATTTTCAGTTTGACAAAACATGTTTTGGAAACACCAAAATGTTTTACTGACTACCCCCCAGAACCCCCCCCCTCCTTCTTTTTTACTGTAACACCAAAGATTTTTTCCTTTTATACTTTTTATACTCCCCTTTTATCTATTCAAATTTTTTATTTTTTTTAAAGGATGTTTTTTTTTGCCTTTTTCCAAGGTTACTGGGATTAACTTTTTATTTTTATTATTTTTTTTTTAACCCACTTTAACATGTTTTGGGATATTTTTCCATTTTTTACTCCTTTTTTATTACTCTATTCAGTTTTTTAAAATTATTTAAATATGGAAAACTTTACCACCAAACATGTCTCGAGTACATTTTATCCTTTTATTTCATTTTTGTCCTGTATTCTCTAGTCAGTTTTGTATGTTGAAAAACCTTTTCCCTTTTGTTTCTATACTCAATTAAGTCTGGAAAAAAACAAAAAAAAAACCTTTAACATCAACCATTTCCTGCACTGGGGACTTAAAAAAAAACAATAACTAATTAATCATGTTAAATTTTGCACAAACTATTAATTTAAAAGACATAATTTTTTAGACATTTGTTGGAAAATAATAATATAACAATAATAATACATTTGGTACCTTTGGTATTACTGCATTTAAAACTAAATGAATCGCTGCATCGAAATGTGGCAAAGTAATAAATCTCTGAAGCAGACATGTGTGCTATATTCATGTCTTGTGTCAGTCTAAATGACACATTTTCATGGGGTGCATTAAATTTATCTTCATACTGCACCAAAAAACACATCAGCTCTGATATCAGCCCACCATTTTAGGCTGAAATGTCTAATAACAATAATCAGTATTGCGGTTGTGCAACTCATAAACACCTGGAAGGAGGAGTTCAAATTATGTCAGACTATGAAGAATGTGTGCATGTGTATTTCTCTGTGTGTGTGTGTGTGTGAGTGTGTGTGTGTGTGTGTGTATGTGTGTGTAAGAGAGAGAGAGGGTGTGTTCTATGGGGGTGTGTGACAGAAAGAGGAGAAAACACTCAAAGGATTTTCTCAGAGACAGGAAATAACTCTCTCTCTCTCTCTCTCTCTCTCTCTCTTTCCCTACCACCTGTGTGCTCAGCTCTATCCCTGCTGCTGCAGATGTGAGATTTTCTGGAACTTTCTCATCGCTCTCAGCTCCTGGAGCCAAACACACACACACACACACACACACACACACAGAGTTCATCGACTGTCATCTACAACACTCCACACAAACGTCTCATGTCGTCTCATCTCTTACTCTCTGCTGCTCCTTTTCCTGCTGATGAGTCCAACTCACACACACTTGTATTTTTTTTCTCCATCTCACACACACTTTTCTTCACAGCGAAATGATCTGACAATCTTCATCTCTTGTGTCGTTTTGTCTTGTGAGAGTATTTATGGAACTCTCAGCCCTCAGGCATGGCACAGATAAAGCAGTCTAGATAATAATATAGAGATAATACAACATAATAGGGATTAAATTATGCCCTTTTTTAATACTTATACTTATTTTCCATTATTCATTTGATGAAGATTTAGTGCCTACACTCTTAGAAATTGTACTTTCCCTTTTCTCTGGTGTGATACCATCAAGGTGACATGCTTTGTGCCTGTAATACATATCTTTAACAGAGAAATTGCATGATGTACACTTTAATTAATTTTTAACATAGTGGTCCTTCAGGTCCAGTTATGTTCCTTCAATTATTTTTTAAAGAATTCCAGGTAAAAGATGTGCAGAACACGTCTCCTTGATGGCACCTTTAATGTGGAGAGTGTACGTGACTCACATGACTTTTATTTAGCTATTTTAGAGCTTTCTTCCTGCAGTGACAATAACATACACATCATTTTATAAATGATAAATAAAAAACAAAAAATTAGCTGTGTGGTTTACAGAATATAAGAATTGGATTGTGGCTTATGCATTATTTTATATCTTAGAATAAGAATTTTATCAATATTTTGAATAAATAGCTAACATCCCTCCATTCATCCATTTTCTATACCGATTAGACTACAGTGTCACTGGGAACCTGGAGCCCAGGGAGCATCGGGCACAAGCCGGGGTACACCCTGGACAGGGTGCCAATCCATCACAGGGCACAATCACACACACATTCATACACTATGGACACTTTGGACATGCTAATCAGCCTACCATGCATGTCTTTAGACTGGGAGAGGAGACCGGAGTACCTGGAGGAAACCCCCGCAGCACAGGGAGATCATGCAAACTCGGCACACACAGGGCAGAGGCGGGAACTGAACCCCAAACCCTGGAGGCCAACGTGCTAACCACTAAGCCACTGTGCGCCCTAAATAGCAAACATTATTATTTTAATTGGATATTAGTTTATAGTTTGGTCTTTCTTTTGTATTACCTCGCATACAGTATATGCACATGAATGCATGAATGAATGAAGAGCATCTGATGGCAGTTTTCATGTCAAAAAATGTCTCAACGCGTTATGAAAGCACACACGCACACACACACACATACACACAAGCATACAGAGAGATGGGGGCGTTTTCCCAATGAAATTAGCGGATGCATTAACCCGGAGGTTGCAGCACAAGTTGGCCGCGGACTCGGAGCCGATTTCACGCTGTATGTAATATTCAGAGCAAAGCAGCGCGAGAGCAGCGGCGCATTCAGGATGAATGAACCGATAAGTGGTGCTGAGAGCACGCGCGGCGTCAGCGCGGCAGCAGTGGCAATAGCAGCAGAAGCAGCAGCAGCAGCGCGCACATGAAGCACGAGATCACCGTGCAAACTGGAAAGAAAGAAAGAAAGAAAGAAAGAAACTGAAAACACAAATGGCCTTATGCACAGATCATGCGGTGCTTCCTGTAAATTAAAGTGCGTTCAGACTCGCGCGTGACTCGAAACTCCGGAAGCTTCACGAGACGCAAATCACATGCAAGTGGGCCTATAAATTCCTTCCATATCTTAGTTTAATTAGTATCCTCAAAATAGACACATAATATTAATAATAATAATAATAATAATAATAATAATAATAATAATACATACATACATACATACATACATACATACCCAGGTCACATGTCTCGATGACTCCGCACACGCTGTCTCTCTTTCTTAATTCCACGTGCTACAAAGCATTTCTCAGGCTGTGCGCGCGCTCCGCTCCGATCTGATTTGCTTTGAACGGAAGCATGGACCCGAGCGAGCGCGCGCTCCCGCCGCCCTGATTGATGATTTAATTATCCATAAACTGGATCGGTAGGTATAGCCAATCACGTCCCTTTCAAGGTGGGGCTCCCCCCACCTCCTCCTTGTCTTGCCCCCTCCCCACGCCCCCAGCTCATGCGCACAGGACACTTTTTTCGGGCTAATAAGTCAGTTATAAATAAAACACAAATGTAAGTAAGCACACACACACACACACACACACACCTGGAAAAACTGTAACACCTGGAATCTACATGCGCATGCTGAAGAATCCTGACGCTATATTCACAAGCTCCTTCAATCTGAATTAAGAACCTGCGCACTCAAGTGCACGTCTAAAGTTAGATAGTAAGCATGGGTTAATTTACAGTCTGAAGTAAAAATCTTCATACTACATCCAACGGTTAGCAAAATCAGAAAACTGAAAAGTAAGTTCTGTTCCTTAAAACATATTATTATCATTAATATTATTATATAATAAAGAATGACCTACCACAATCCAGTGAATTCTTCTGTCATTATGAAAATGACGCTTTGGGACAAGTCAAAAACTCGGGCGTCACGTTTTATTATTATTTTTGTTTACATTATTGTTATTTTTATTGTGACTTGAACGGACGTGCAACTTTGAAGTCGGAAACTCGCATTAACCACAAATCCTGTGGCACATGAAGGCAGCACGACGCACCCAGTTTAAAAGACTAATAGGCTCCGTCCCAAACCGCATACTAAACTACTAAACAGCGTAGAACCCAATCAGAGGTGGGAAAAAAAAAAAAAATCTTCTATTTCTAAATTAACTTCTTTGAAATGTAGGTTAAAAATATTCAGGCATTAAAAAAATTAGGTTTGAAAAAATCTATTCT
>JANDJT010000021.1:8414567-8432051 GCA_024331685.1 Stegophilus panzeri | reverse complement strand
GAATGACCTTTTTATGGTTTCTGTAGTGTAGTGGTCATCACGTTTGCCTCACACGCAAAAGGTCCCTCGGCTTTAAACACTTTCAATCATGTGACATTAATTCCAGATTTTTTCCCCTCATCCGTAAGAAGTTTTTTTTTTTGTTTCATAAAAAAAAAAAAAAAAAGGATTAGCATCACACCTAACCCCCCCTCCCCCTCCTTCCTCTCAAGCGGCGGGATTTCAACAGCTTTGCTTCAGCAAACACCTTCGGACACTGAGAGGGAAAGTAAGAGAGAAAGAGTTTGCTGAAGGAGCCTTTGTTCAAGGTACAAAGCTGAAGGGTTTACTAGGTAGAGTGGTGTTAAAACACACACACACACACACACAGAGTAGTTTCTTCTCGCCCTCTCTCTCCTCTTTCGTCTTTCTCCTCAGACCATGGAGGCGGTTTTATATATATTTTCTGATCAGTTCTCGATGCACACTGAGAGAGAGACAGACAGAGAGACAGACCGATAAACAGAGAGACAGAAGCATGAAGAGCAGATGAGAGCTTTCTGGTGGCTTTGTGGCTTTCCAGCCCATGATTACAGCATCAAATCCTGCTCCTTATTCCTAGATTTTCTCCTCCATTCAGAATCTCTCTCTCTCTCTCTCTCTCTCTTTCACTCTCTCTCTCATTCATATGATAAAAATTTGAAACTAACGCTGAGCTTTTTTGCATTTTCAGCTAAAATCTAACCATAAACATGCAGTCAATGAACTTCTTGCTTTCGTATCTGACATCCAGACTGCAAAAGTAAAGCTGTACAGAAAACATAGTAAGAAATTGCTACACCTATGAATAAAATGACTCATGATGTGAATAAAATGACTGAATTCAGATTTACTCAGTCACACAGTCCTGTAGGACACATCATGTTAGCAGAGGTGCTAACAAGAAAATCCTAGCACCAGAGAGAACAAAAATATACCACAAAAACCTTAGCAAATGAGAGACGTGGATTTCCTTCTGTCCCATGTCTTTTCCTCTTCAGTGAATTCACTTTTCCTTTGGGTGAATTTGTTTGTAAACACTCACGTACCTAGCTCACATCGCAAAAGGGCCCGAAAATCATCAATGCTATGCCAAAACCATATATATTGGCACGTCTATGTTAGTTTTAAAACATCCAGAGCATGAGTTTTACAGGATTATACTGTATGATAAGTCAGTTCCATGATAAGTTTCAATTCTGTAGTTTTGCAGGACAATTTTTAGGGCTGTAGGTCCTATAAGACCTGCGTTTTAGTCCAGGCCAGATCTTCTCAGTCTTTTAGTCTTATATGTCAAGTCTCATGCTGCCTTTAAGTCCTGTCAGAAATAGCGAGATTATATTATTGAGGTGAACACCAAGACAATATCAGAATTACAATGGGGGAACACGTCTTTTACTATTATCCATAACTTTTTCCGAGTTAGGGGAACGTCAGTAAGAAAAAGTATGAAAGTGGCATCTTGTGTCTACAGCATGTCTGTGTTAAGAAATAAAAACAAAAGAAGTTTTCTCGCCACTTGAAGCCACTTGAAAATGCATCAGGTTGTAATCACCACCTCTGCACTCTTCTGCTCAAACTTCCAAGGAGGACATGGAGTCATCAGTCCTGTAGTCCATAGATTCCCAACTGTGGTCCTGCATATTATAGTGTATTCCCAAAATCATTATATTTATTATCAAACTGAAAGCATTTAATCCACGAACCTCAATAACGCCAAAACAAGTTGCCTGAAAAATAAATATGTTCTGTGGGTTGAAAGTTCCAGAAGCTCTCCGGTGCCAATAAACAGACAACATAACCTATTACTGTGGACATGAAATAAATCCATACTGAGAGGCTTATATCTTTTGAGAAGCCCCGATTCAGTCCAACGAATATATACTTATATATAAAAAAAAAACCTTACATGGAGTGATGATGTCATGTTGATGATGTCATGCCGCTTTGCAACCCAACATGGATGCCAATAATTTGGACCATGATATAAATGAGCTAAAAGTCACACTGTCTGTGTGTGTGATCAGGTTTGAGAGCAGAACGTTAAATGGGTGACGAATGACTGAGTGTCAGAGAGGAAGTGACGTGTGTGTGTGTGTGTGCTGTGTTGTGTCCTGCTGTCGCCAAGCCCTTGAGATTTGACAGTTCATATCAACTCTGTGGTACAGTGATGTTTGCCTGAACCACATCACACTCTTTCAGAGTCTCTGTCTCTCTCACTCACACACACACACACACACACACACGCAAACACACGCACACACACACACATACTGAATTGAAACATCACTGGACTGGCAAATAATTGCATGCGTTTTGGCACTTTCATTTACGTGTGTACCATGCGATGCTAAGCCGACATGTTTTATGCATTTGTCGAAAAAAAAAAAAAAGAAAATAGTACATTTCCAAATCTCACGCCTCATTTCAGTCTCTCACCGCTGGAAAACCAGGTATTTTGTTGGTTCGGGTATGTTGGTGTCTACTCAGCATGGTCATTATAATGTTTTGCGTCTTGCCTTGGATTGAAAAATGGGAAAGAAAGAAAGAATGAAAAAAATAAATAAATAAAACAAATGCATTCTCAAGTGTCAGCTTTCCCATTTGCGGCAAGGCTGGCGTGTGACAGTTCTTGTGTGTGTGTGTTTCTCAGGTGTAAAAACACTTGAGTCTTAATTCATACACGGAGAGGTGTTTCGCAGGTTTGTGATGTATAAATTAGCATGAACACAGGAGCAGGCCGTTGGTCATGTTCGCCGGGTGGAGTCTCTCAATAGCAGCTGACAATGCGGTGTGTAAAATGCTGTATTGATAGTGAGAGAAGAGAGAGAGAGAGATGGGGGGGGGTGGATCTTTAAGAAAATAAGTACGTCATTTGCTTATTTTAAGCATCCTTTACCATGTATGAGAGAGACGAAGAGACACAGAGAGAGAGAAGTACAAAAAGAGATGAAGAGAGAGGTATCGAGAGGAAGAGACAGAGAGAGTGAGTGAGATAGAGAGACAGACAGAGGGAGGCTGAGAGATAGAGAAATAGAGATATAGATAGAGAAAAAGACTGACAGGGAGAGACAAAGAGAGGGGGAGAGAGACAAGAGAGAGAGAAAGCTAGAGATAAAGAGAGTGGGGGAGAGAGACATACTGAGAAAGAAAACTAGACAGACAGATAGAGATAGATAAACCACACCATGTTCACTACAGAGTGCACTATTTTGCAAAAGTTTGAATCCAAACACATCAATGCAGTCTGCGTTCTTGAAATCCCACAATGCACTGCAGTAGCTTAGTGTCCAGATTGGGCAGCAGGTATACCAAATACAGAATACCCACAGTGCATTTTAATGTTTGAGGGAATAGTAAATAGGTCACAAGGTCTGATATTTAAACACAGAATCTACTTTTACTTTCAAATAAGGCTGCAGGATTAATTCTGATTTAATTGTGATCATCATTCTTTGGGCATGATGAATTAATTCAACATAATTGAGTGTGATATTAGCAAAAGTGTTTTTTTATATAGCCTGACCAATTAATAACGATTTAAAACAAGTTTTATACTGAAGGAAAAAAAGTGAAAGGTTTATAACGTGATTTAAAAATGATAAAAGTGCGATAGAATTATTTTGCTCCTCAATTGGCTGAGTAATTATGATTTTTAATATTGAGTGGAAAAATGGAGCGTAATTATCATTTTCGGTGTTACTGTGAATCCGTCCTGGTTAATATAATCACAGAGAAGTGTGTGTGTGTGTGTGTGTGTGTGTGTGTGTTAGTATTAGAACAGGAACGAACAAGGCTTTAAGATTTAGACATGAACTTGAATCAGGTGGCTTTTGGTACTAATTGCGGTGTTAAACACTGAGAAATTTTATTTCTATGTCCATGCTAAGCTGCTTTCCCTCTCTCATTCTGCTTTTCTCTTTTTTCTTCTCTCTCTTTCTCTCTACATTTCTCTCTGCCTCTCTCCCTCATTCTTGTACTGCAGGTGCAAAGATGTCACCCGTATTCAGAAAAAAGGGTGTTGAAAGCAGTTCTCAGTTTGATCTGCTGAGCACATTTTAGCAAGTCCAGAACACACACACACACACACACACACACACACACACACACACACAAGCATGCATGCAGACACACAGCTAGCTTTGATGTATGTTTGATTGTCAGGTTGAGGAATACTTCTGGCAAGGTCACCCAAAACAATCAATAACAGATCGCCAGATTACACTTCATGACCAGAGCAATGTGGGGCTCAATGTCCTAAACATGGACTCCATGACCAGGCTAAACCACTCCAGCCACAGTTTCTACGAATTACATTTTGTATTTTAAATTTATAGTTTGGTCGAAAAATGACATTTGGATAGTGAAATGCAGAAAAAACATCAACAAAAGTTCTAAAACACAAGGTTTATGATGAGGTGGAGCTAGTGCTTAAGTTACACTTGTCTACAAAGTTAGCAAGACTTAAGTTGTATCATATTATGGCGAGTGTTTAATAATACAAACAAAGTTAAATGAAACTACAAGCCGCAGTTAGAACATGAAGGTTCACATTAACATTGTTTTTTCAATACATATGTATTTCCTGTTCACACGGAAAAAAAAAAACTTGGCTTCAGTGACTCAATACATTTGGAGGCCAAAACGTATGTTTTCCAAAACAGATGAAAGAAACACCAAAAAGTTTCCAAATTCTTTGGAATGGCTCAGATTGAAACCTTTTCAGTAACACAAAATGTGTCAAGACCAAAACTCAGTCCCTCAAAGAATTCGTGATTTTGCAATCGCAGAACTGAACGCAAAATCAAGCAAACGCCACGATATTCGGAGGAGCTTGCAATTTTTCAACATTAACACAGTTTTTCTGCAGATTTGGGGAAAGATGTGTCATGTGACGTCATTACAACGCTCATTCAGCCAAATCCCTCTTCGATTCCTGTGCGTCGAACATGAGTACAGCTAAAAGGTCTCATTTACAAACGATTTCGCCAATTAAAAAAAAAGCACAAAAACATCTGCAAAATCAACATTTTTGGCCACAACAATCATAGAAAAAATCCAGTATGGACGGAAAACTCTCTGGACATTTCCATTAAATGCTGTTCTGTCAGTGCATCAGAAGAGGAAAATTGTTTGCCTTAATTAAGACCCAAATAACATAGTAACACACACACACACACACACACACACACAAACATGTGTTCTGTGTGTTGCTCTCGTATGTTGTGGTAATGCCTTGTGACTACACACAACTTCACATGCAGTCGTCCCCGTCACCCTGCCGCATCACACTACTGTCACGTGCAAACGTCAAACAAACATGTCCTCAGGTAGTGCCAGCCTAATCACATTGACAGCCTGTCCTTAGCCTTTCCCAGACACACACACTCACACCAGTGTACACACAATGGAATGGAGGTGCTGCAATTCTGCAGAGAGACCTGTACATACTGTATGTGTGTGTGTGTGTGTGCGTATGTGTATAGGTGTGTGTCTGTTCTGCTTCAGTCCTTCAGACTGCCCTCCATCTCTCACTCTTTCGGGGAGGAGGCGGTGTGTGTTATCAGTCTGACGTCTTGTTCCAGCATTCCTCAGATAAACCCAGGAGCACTTTGTTATTCTTACCTACTTAGCTATTGCAATTAGCCTCTTTTTCTTCAACTGTCCAGTTTCTGTGCCTGCTGTAGCCTCAGATTTCAGTTCTTGGCTGACAGGAGTGGAACCTGATGTGATCTTCTGCTATTGCAGCCCATCTGCTTTAAGGTTTAACGTGTTGTGCGATACTTTCCTGCTCACCACGGATGTAAAGAGTGGTTATTTGAGTTAACATAGCCTTCCTGTCAGCTCAGGTCAGTATCTTTTGATCTTGCTCACCGAGAAGGCATTTCCGCCCACAGAACTGGAGGTTTTTTGCACCGTTCTGTGTAAACTCAACAGAAAATCCCTTGAGATTAGCAGTTTCTGAAATACTCAAAGCATCCCATGTGGAAACAAAAACCATCAGAGAGCACTTTTTCCCCCATCATACATGATTGGCTGAGCAGGTGTGCAGGTGTTCTGTTAAACTGACTGGTGAGAGCCAAATTATATTTAATTTGCAGATGTGTACAAGCACATTTGCGTGATCTTCCTTTATTTCCTTTTCACTCCTTTTTCACATTTTTTTCTCTTTAATGCAAAATTTACTTCTTGTTTTTTTTAATGCATTTTATTTCTGTTCTCTTTTATTTCCCTCTCTCTTAGAAGCTTTAACAGTCAAAAAAAAAAAAAAAATCACAACAATGGCGTCAGTATTCGCTGTCATGATGATTCAAACACGTTTACTGTCATCACCGTGACCATTCCTGTCATATCTCTTAAATCTTGCTAGGATCTGCACTTGACTTAGAACCTTGAGGTTCCAGTTTTTTTTTTTGTTTTTTTTTTGGGAATATACGCTTTAAAAAGCATCCCACAGAAGCGAGACAGATGCCTCTCCCTCTCACTTTGCTCCATGTGGCAGGTGTGAGTCTTGTGTTCTCTCTGAAAACGAGCCCCATGTTTCCTTCTGCCTGTCTCTCTCTCTCTCTCTCTCTCTCGCTCTCTCTCTCTCTCTCTGTCTCGGCTGCTGCTGATTGTTTCTTTTACCTTTGTAATTTCTTGCCACAACATCTAGCGATCGGCAGTAAACTGGCAATCACTGAATCTTAAATGTTATTACTGTTCATAATTAGTGATGCCTCTCTGCCGCCTTCGCCTCTCTCTCTCTCTCTCTCTCTCTCTCACACACACACACACACACACACACACACACTTTTGCACTCTCTCTTTCTCTCTCTATGAGTGGTGGAAGAAAAAAAAAAGAGTATGTCGGAGTAATTAAAGTAATGAAATATTCATTTCTACCTTTTCCAGCAGTGGCACAAATGAGGCAGGCGGCGTTAATGTGTGCCACGCTCTGCGTTTTTATTGTAATGGCAGCCGGGCTCGTCTGCAATTAGCCCAGACGCGCTGACAGAGTCGCTATAGCGAGACACGCAGCAAGAGGGGACCCCGACCATCACACATCACAACCTCCCTGTCTCTTTAACCTTCTGGATGCTTCTAGGAGTGTGTATGTGTGTGGGTGTATGTGTGTGTGTGCGCCTCTGACGAGGTTACCTTTTCCCGGTGGTGCAAAATCGACTTGACATAACTGTTCATCAGTCTGGGGACTCTCCCCCGAGGTATTTGCATCAAATCAACGCAGTCAAGCTTCAAGCCAGAATTGGCAGGCCAAAACCTGACAGGAGAGAAAGACAGAGAGAGAGAGAGAGAGAGAGAGAGAGGGGACAGATAGTGTGTGTGGAGGGGTGAAACGGAGTGTGTGTGTGAGAGAGAGCGTGTGAGATTCTGGAGAGAGCCGGGTCACAGAGCTAATAGGCGTAACGTTAGGACAGTTCTTTCATCTTTCTCTCACTCAAAATAGCTTTTCATTCCCTCTCGTAGTTATTAAGGCACAGTTGAACCTTTTGTGTGTGTGTGTGTGTGTGTGTGTGTGAGAGTGAGCTCTTTCACCTAAACAGACAGTGTCTGTATAGGTGAAAGTTAGTCAGTAGGCTAATAAAACTTGTTTATGTGTGTGTGTATGTGTGTGTGTGTGTATGAGTGTGTGATGCTGCTGCAGGATAATTGGTTTTGTCTAGAGTGTATAGGCGTAAAAGAGTTACTGAAGTGTCTTATTGTGTCAGAGGAAAGTGTAAAACGTGCAGATCTGCTTCAGCATGCGCATTTGTTTGTCTTATGTGCCACCATGTAATAATTGTTTTTCCATCCATAGTCCCATCAGAACCATGTTTCTTGCAGCATGTAACATGAGATGGAAATGGTGAGGCGTCATTATCGGCGCAAATCGTAAAATTATACATATACAGGTCAAGCGCTTCAGTTCATGTTCACATCAGACATCAAAATGGGGAGAAAAGCGACTTTGTGACTCAGTGACTTGGTAGATAGTAATAAGCACTCTTTACGGCCGTGGTGAGTAGAAAAAGCATCTTCAACTGCAATAAATCTGAGGAAAAAGCTGAGGCTACAGTGGGGACAGATTCACCAAAACTGGACAGTATGAGATTGGAAAAATGTCTCCTAGTGTTTTAGCTTGTATCCAGTGATTCTGATTGTCCAAGATAGATTCCAAAGTTTGGATTTATGTATTTTTCCCACATTGTAACTGAAGATCTGGATTTTTTTGTTTGTTTTTTTGTTAAGGCTGGTATTTGACGAAACAGATTTTAGACATAGATAGACTTACAATACATAAGGCTTGTAGCTCCTACTGATTACACTGGACCCCAAACACATCCTAGCTGATTGACTACATTTGGTGTGAAGGGGAAATTGGGTAGAATGAAAAAAAGATATTGTTAAATCATGCTAGATTGACTGAACATGGATAAAAATTCAGAGAGGGTTTTCTGTTCAATATTCCACTGTAGCGTAGCTTACCGTCCTAAAGTGATGAAACTTTCAGAGCTGCTCCAATTCTGTCTCCGCAACACTCGTGAGCATTCAGCGAGTGCATTGTAAAGCATTCGGAAATCCTTTAAGAGCAGAGTGGAGGAAAATGAAGCTGCTTAACTGTGGGGTTTCATTAACCGGCACTCCAACGGTCTCTCTTCTTTGCTCTTTCTCTCACAAACATTGGAGAAGTCTGTTCAAATACTCCAAAGACCTTCCATCCTTATTTTGTATCCTTGAATTCACACACCATCCTTGCATTTCTCCCCATTTCTGTCCACGTTCGACAGTGAGTTAAAGGTCCGGGATGGTGGGAGAGTTTCGTTATAGCTGAACAAAGCTTCATTTTGGCTTCAATGTCGTCGTCAGGATTTAATTGTTGTTTCCCTCTTGCTGTTGTGAAAACATGATCAGAAACACAGTCAGAAAGTGAGGAATATACATATATACACTTTAAAGCTTTAAAGTTTTCTGAGTCTTCTGGATGGAGGAGTTTCTGCTTTGTGGTTTCTCAGTAACATGACAAGCTGCCTTTTTTGTCTTATTATCTTCAAGAGAGAAAAAACAATTATGGAACAACACTTTAGAGCTTCTATAAAGTAAGTGATAACAGGAACTAACTTTAAACATAACTACAAAATGATAGAAAGTATCATGTGTTGTTCTTTAATTAATCGTTGGTGAATTGCTTTGGTATAAATGCAGGATGTGCTTTGTGTAGCTGATCATTTTCCTATAACAGCATGCTGTTTATGCTCATGACAAGTGTAATAGATAGACACTGTAAAAACAGTCCAAAGTTACTGAAAGTAAATCATCATCCAGCTGTAAATGATGTGGAAAGCTTGTTATAACAGTGTTATAACAGTGTCTATAGGGGGGCATGGTGGCTTAGTGGATAGCATGTTTACCTCACACCTCGAGGTTGGGGGTTCGAATCCCGCCTCCACCCTGTGTGTGCAGATTACGCATGTTCTCTCTGTGCTTCGGGGGTTTCCTCCAGGTACTCCAGTTTCCACCCCCTGTCCAAAGATATGCATTGTAGGCTGGTTGGCATTTCCAAATTGTCCGTACTTTGTGAATGTGTGTACGATTGTGCCCTGCAATGGGTTGGCACCCTGTCCAGAGTATTCCCCACCTTGTGGGATAGGCTCCAGGCTCTCCACAAGGAGGAGGATAAGGATAAGCAGTGCAGTAAATGGATGGATGGATAACAGTGTCTTATGTATGACTGAACCACGATCTGGTTGCTTCACAATGTTTTCTATCCAGCATTGTTATCCCACTGAATAACCTCACACCATCATTCCATCCAATTCCATTTATTTAACATTGCAGGAACTCAGGAGGCTTCTGCATCTACAGAGCGCCACGGCAATTACAGGGTTAACCAAATTAAACAATTTGCAAACAGATGAAGTCAGTCAATCCGTTTTTTTTTTTTTTGCAAAACAATTACAAAATTACAGTAGATAAAAACTGTTCTCTGTCACTATTTATGCAATCAACATAACGAAGAAACAAAACAATTTAATGTGGAAAAAAAAAAACGCCGTCCTTCATCTGCATTATAATTACTTCTTTTTCACATCTACACGCCGGTTAATTAAAATTGTGATTAAATGCGTCTGCGCTGCCTAAGATGTCTTCTCCTAAACAGGTGGTACGGAATTTAAAAGTAAAGCGAGAGCGAGAGAAAAACGTAATTAGCATTGGAAATGGAGAAATTGCCTGCAAGAATCAGTGTTAATTTCAGCCTCTGATGAGGTAATTTATAAAACGCGCCACCGCCGAGGCTCCGAGAACGCGCGATTGCCATCCGGACGCGACGCCCCTTCCCTCAGCAGGCACGCACAAAGTGTTTGCAAAATACTCAAGCTGTCCTAGAGCTCTGAGCTGCTCACTTTGATGACTGAAAAAATGCAGAAGAGATATTTGGGTTTTTTTGGAAGGTCCTGTTAGGGAAAAAAAAAAACTGCTTTATATTATTGAGAAGAATTGACTTTTTTGATGTAATATGGAAAATATAAATGTGATTCCCTCTTAGTAGATAGAAGCAGATAGCATAACACGTTTGCAAAAGAGAGAGAGAGAGAGAGAGAGAGAGAGAGATTGGTGTACATATCATTAATACCCCAAAGCTTGGTTTACTTGCTTTTCTGTTTAGCATTTATATTTTTACTTTAATTCATTCATTTATTTGTTCATTTTATTTATTTGCTTTTTTTTTTTGCAAATAAGATTATTTATTTGTATTTAATCATGCACTTATTTTTAAATTCTATTATTAGTTTATGTTTTTGCTTGCTTACCTGCTTGTGTATTTATGATCAGTCTTTATCTATTTATTTGTTTATTTTGTTTATTTTCTATTTTTATTCATTATTTATTTATTTATTTATTTATTTATTTATTTACTTGCTTGTTTGTTTATTATTTATTTTAATATTTATTTATGTGTTTGTTTGCAGGTTTATTATTTATCTTTATGTATTCATTCACTGAAAGTGAATGAAAGTGTATACATGCTTTGCTGTGTGTGTGTGTGTGTGTGAGAGAGAGAGAGAGAGAGAGTATGTGTGTGTGTGTGTGTGTGTGTGTGTGTTTGAGTGTGTGTGTGAGAGAGAGAGAGCGAGTGTGTGTGTGTGTGTGTGTGTGTGAGAGAGAGAGAGAGTATGTGTGTGTGTGTGTGTGTTTGTGTGTGTGTGTGAGAGAGAGCGAGTGTGTGTGTGTGTGTGTTTAAACTGTAATAAAAGGAGTCCATATCACAAGCGCTTTGAGTATTGATATCTGAGCTTGTTACTGGTCTAAAACTATGATATTGGATGAGATTTGACATCTGATCCATCTTCCTCCACTCTGATACCCTGATGTATTTTAATCCATGAACCAGGGGTGGTGACTTGGACAAAATATCATATCATGCTACCTGGGGATATTTTCACAACACACAAGAATAACAGTGCATCACAGCAGAATATATAGATGTGAGCACCAGTAAACAGCAGCATCATAACGAATATATCACCTATTTAAAGAGAAAGGAAAGTAAAACAGTGGATAAAGTGGAAGGCGAGATTTTAACATGTAATCAGCAACTTTCAGTGTAACTACACAGTTGTTTAATATTGTAAAAGTGACCGTAACCACATTACTCATCATTTATTGTGATAAGTGTATCACATTGCTATGGACCCATGAGATTTGCTGCCTTCTCAAACCTAAAAATAGGACAAATCGTTCAATCGCCATTCCACTCTAATGCCATTTTGCGAAGAACCAAAGAGCATGTTTGATTACAGTAAGGACGTCAGTATCAAATCATTACTAGGGGTTGATCTGGGAAAAATTTGTGGCATTAGTGTGTTCCATGGCGTTCTTACCTGGTCTTGAAGTGTGTGTTCCTGTTTATGGTGTGTGTGTGTGCCTTTTGCCTTTCGTCTTGCTCAGGTTAAGAGGCTGAAGCTCGTCATAGAGGAAGGCGAGAGAGAGAGAGAGAGAGAGAGAGAGAGAGAGAGAGAGAGAGAGATATGCTGATGGCTCTTCCTCCCAACATCCACCATCTTAATTACACAAGTGCTCATCATCAGCTCAGACTGATTACAGGAGAGCGAGGGAACGAGAGTGAGAGAGGGAGAGAGTCACTCGCAGTGATCATTATTGCTAGCGGCAGGGTTTCACCAGGCTAGTTACACATTAGCTGTCATTGACTATGAAACAGCAGAGGTGCTTTTGCTAATCTTATTATAACGTGGCGCTAGTAGCTGCTGGACGGCTGAATTAAACAGGCAAAAAAAATGGGGTTTGTTTAATTTATAAACACGAGCACAGTTGATAAATTGAGCTTGGCTTGTCTGATGAAACGTCCCCGTTTTTTTTTCTTCTTGAAATCCTTGTTATTTCTTTAGATATTTGCATAGCAAGGGGCCTGTAACGGTCACATTCACCCCTCACCCCCCTACTGTGAACTCAGCTAGCCACAAGTTTTACAGGGAAGTGACAAATCGGAAGTGTTTTTCTCGCAGAAAGATGTGTGCCTAGGCTGCACACACACTCACAAACACACATACACACACACACACACACTTTATCAAGATAAAGTTCAAGGTATACTCCTCTATTATGACTTTACTGTAGTCCTTTTTTGGAGTCACTCGACTGCCCACGTCATGCTCTACCTGACAAGCATTTTACGCACAGATTGTTCAGTGTGAGTGTGTCTTAACACTGCTACACACACACACAGACTAATACACACACACAGAGCGAGAGAAAGAGAGTTATGTACGCTGTAACCGAACTGCATGTTGCCCACTGGAGTGTAGAGAATAAGATCGAGAACGTTTTTTTTTCCGCCTTTTTTTCTTTCCCTTTTCCTCTTTTTTTTTCATCCTGAACTGTAAGACTTGAAGCGAAACCTGAAGCAATGTCATTCTTTGCTCTGTTTCAGCCACTCAGTAAACAGATAAATCAATAAAACTGCAACTGCAGTTTATTTAAACAAAATGGCTGATTTGCAGTGTTTTGTAATTATAATGACTTTTAAAGCAACTGCACACAATTTTCTCCCATTTGTGAACAGTATTAGATGGAAATATACACAGTTTTCTCTCATTTTCAATCAGACAAGACAGTGGTGTTGGAAGTTTGTTTTGCTCAGCTATGCGGCTAATATAGTGGACATTGAGGTCAATTTTAACTATCAGTTATCAACTGATAACTAAGCATTGTGTCGACTGCAAATCGTCACACACTTGTTTCAAATGGCACATGTAATATAACAGTATAAATCTGTTAGAAAGTAAATATACAAATCAAATTGGAGTTATATTAATATCCAGATTGTTCAAATGTTGAAAGCCAAACCTCTTGTCTTGAGTCTGTTGCTTATGTGACGCTGAACTAAATTATGATTTCAAGGAGACCACTGCTGTTGTTTGTTTAGATCTTCAGCATATACTTTACTTTTGTTCATGCAAAAAGGTCTTTTGGAGATTATTCGTTAACCAGATGCTACATTATTTCTTCACTTATAAGCTACACTTATTAGGACTTACTAATGGAAAAAGGAAAATGCTGTCATTTTGTCTGTTATATAGCAACTCAACAGGATGGGGTATGCTGTTATCAAAGCACAATAATCATTAGCTAGGTTTCCATCCACGTATTTTTATGCACATTTTGGGATATTGCATAAAAAAAATAGAAAACGCTAGATGGAAACACCTGATGCAAATAAAATATCGAAAATGCGCATAAAAACTGTATGTGATCAATTCAGGTGGATAAATTTTTTATTCGATAAGAAGACATGTGCATAAACTACGACGGAAACACGTTTACCAAATAAATTCCTCAATGCGCATCAAAAAAAAGTATGTGACTTTGCTTCAACAAATCATGTGATTGGATAATAGGCTTAGAATTGTATAAATGGCGGAGAGTTTCCCCAGAAGAGAAGATTTTGTAGTCTTGAACACATGGGATAGAAACGGTGCTTTATTTGCAACTGTTTTAGGTGATAATCCAATTTTACGCATAAGTTAAATTCGCAACTTGGATGGAAACATAGCTATCGACAGGGTGGTGTGTTGCGGCCCGATGTGAAACAGAGTTACTACTACCACCTTATTTTCCAATAACAGTGTGTTTTATTCCTCTTATACCACAGCAATGTGTCAGCAATTCCAATTATTACAAAACAAACAAACAAAAAACAAACATAGATTGTTACCGAAAAACTGAAAAGCACAAAGTCCTGAAGATTTTCCCATGTTTTCCGAAGCACTGACACTGGAGACTCCTTCTAAAAATTTCCCCAAAGAAAACTTACCATATCAACTATTAGACATCTTTTTTAAAATGTTTAGGCGGAGTGTCCAGCATACAAATCCCTGTGTCAATTGTTACTATAGAAATGCTAGTTGAAACTGCTGGCCAATCAGCTTTGTGAATTAAGAATAACTTTGCATGAGTGTTATGTAATAATAGCAGTCCTGTAAGCTGGGATATTCCATACAGTGCAATTGAGTGTCTGAGTGTGAAATATTAGCTATAGGTGTGTATATGTTATTGAATCTGAAACAAACGCCTGCAAGTTTCCAAACACATTCTAGCAGCTTCTCTGCATGACACACGCAAACATATAATACTCAATCCTTTGCTGGAGTCACTCATTAGTGTGAGAGATTGAGCGACAACCTCGCTGACATCAGTTCAGCTCTACAGAGTGTGTGAGGGAGCAAGCAAGCGAGCAAGTGTGTGTGAGTGTGTGAGAGGCTGCAGAGTGATGGGAATGGGCGAAGTATGTGTGGATTTCACAGGTAACTGGATTACGTGGGCACGTAATTGATCCATTTGGGGGAAAAATGGCAGCGGCGCGGAGAGGCCTCGGCTTTGGAGATGGACTTTATAAAACAGGCGTTCGTAAATTCAACCAAATCAATATGTCAATTTTATTACATCTCCAGGCCAGATGGGTTTTAGAGGAGCACTATCAGTCAGAGTGAGAATGCACGTGTCTCTCTGAGGGTCTATGTGTGTATACGTGTGTGTAAGTGGCTGCGTTTTTGTGCTCTGGTGCAGACAAAAGGTCCTAGGTGGCCATTTTGTTTGATGTCATCATTCGATTATGTGAAGGAGATCCTCAGAGGTGGAGTGGACTTGACACTGTAATGTTTGGAGATATAGTATTATTTAAAGGGAAACAAAAAAAACTGTACAGACAGATAGATAGACTTTATTGATTCCAGTGGGAAAACTTATAATGCAATATTTTCCAAAATATTTCAGTATGATATTGATATTGTGATAAATTGATGTTTTTTTTTTTTTGTAAAATCCTGAACACCTCCACTGTTACTCAGTAATAAAAAATAGATGAATAATTGCTTTTTACACATTTTTAATAATAAAAAACAAACATTTTATTTACATTAATTTCCGAATTAAATATTTGTACAAGTCATATATTTTTTTTAAATATTTATTTATTTTTTATTTATTTATTTATTTTACTTTTTACTATTTTCACTTTTCATTATGTCCATTATATGATTAGATGCTTGGATGTTAAAATTGCTTTATTATTGCTTTTTGAAATATTTTCTTTTTTCTTTTTAATGACTTCATTCAGTTTTTACATTATAATTTTCTTGATATATATTTCTACAAAAGTCATAGAGGTTTTTTTCTACTTTTTTACAACTTTCATTCTTCATTATGTCCATTATATAATTAGATGGTTGGACGTTAAAATTGCTTCATAAATTCATTTAATTTTTACATAATATTTTTCTTGATATATATTTCTACAGTCATAGTTTTTTCTACAATTTTACAACTTTCATTCTTTATTATATTTATTATATAATTAGATGGCTGGATGTTAAGGAGATAAAATAGTGGATGGATGGTAAAAATATATCATATCATAGTTGTTGCAGCCAATCAGATGCATTTCTGTAAATTATTAAACTGTTAGCAGCTCATCAGGAAAGAAATGTTTTCATAAAATTCCATAGAGTTTTACGTTTAAAGTCGATTGGATAGAGACATATGCATTTATTCTATTTTAAAACAGATGTCTGATCCGTTCAGAATCTGTGGATGTCGTCAAAAATGATCACGTGAAGCGCTAATGTAAAACCAAACATAAAAACTTGGTTAAGTGTTAAAAGGTGTTGTCTTTTATGAGCAAGGAATTTTATGTTTATTGAATTCCCCTGCCTTATATGCGAGCAGAGACGATAAAGAATCACGCAGAAACAAAACGACTCCTAAAATATTCACGTTTTTATTTCAGTTTAATTACCTGAGCTGCTCTCTAATGCGAATCAATTATGCAGAGGGAAAAAAAACCTGACGCAAACGACGAGACATATAACACGCAACGCTGTTTTTCTTCCTTCAAAAAGAAATGAGAATGAACTGCCCAATCCCATCATGGAAAAGTAAGCAGGTATGTGGCCTGCATGAAACAGAGAGCGAGAAAGAGAGAGACAGAAGGAGAAAATAATGCACAAAATTTAAAATAGGGAAAAAAAATAGTGTAATTACGAGGTTGTCAAACAGAGCTCAGTATTATACTAGTTCATCTGGCAGTAAATAATAAGAAGTTGGTGATGCTTGCATTTTTTAATTCCGCTCCCGGTTTTGTCCTGCTCACTGAATGGCATCTGCTATCAATGCCGAACAGGTGTTTGTGTGTGTGGCGTGCAGGGTTGTTTTTGTTCCGGCCCGGGCTCCTCACACACACACACACACACACACACACACATACACACACACACACACCCAGCAGCCTGATTAAGGAGCCTGTAGCTGTTTTACACAGAGAACGGATGACTGCTCGGCTAGAACGCAATTACATCAGCACACAAAGTCTTCTCACACACACACACACGCAGAGACACATGTACACAGACGCACAAACACACATGGATCACTAGCAACGCTGCAGAAGTAATAACAGCATCTCTTTCTCTCATTCACAACTGAAACGAAGCAACTGAAGGTGTGTATTGATAAGCCTGTGGATTGAAACAATGAGGAGCTCTGTAACAGTCTCACTCTTTCACACTCTTTCACACTGTCAGAGGGCTCACACTCTGGACACACAGAGGGGCCGACTGAAACGGTCAATTCACTCCTGTCAAAACTCCTTTGACAGTGTGATGGCACGGTGCCAGATAATGAGACACCCTGTGTGTGTGTGTGTGTGTGTGTGTGTGTGTGTGTGTGTCAGCAGAGCTTCACAGGATCCAGGGCTTCACTTCACATTTGACAATTTGAAGTGACAATTATAAAATGTAAATCTAATTAAGTAATTTTAATTCAAACAAAATTATATGTAAAATAATAACATAAAAATATATAGTGTTTTAGTTTTATTAAGAAATACAGAAATAGTTATTGTTTTATACTTTTTGAGTAATTATTATTTTATACTAAAACCACTTTATAAGGTATAAAAATAATTAGTTTTGG
>JANDJT010000021.1:8397545-8414526 GCA_024331685.1 Stegophilus panzeri | reverse complement strand
ACAGGTATATATAAATTTATATTTATATACAAATTTTATATTTTATATTAAAATAGTTTTATATAATTCTTCATCTTCTTCTTATTATTATTGTTATTATTATTAGGTTCAAGGTTCTTTAACTCACATACATATTACATACATGTGATGTAATGTAGTGATTATTATTAGGAGGCCATGCACTGATTATTATTCTACCTTTTCTTCTTCTTCTTCTTTTTCTATGTCTTCTGCTTATATTATTATTATTAGTATCATTACTACAGAAATAAAATAAACAGCCTCGATGATATCTTTTTCTTTCTTTCATTCATTGAACCTCCTTTTGTACTGGAGTTTCTATCTCTCTCTCTCTCCCTCTCTCTCTGAGATGTCTATCAGTCCCTGTCCCTCTACTGAGATGTTATCACTAGCCAATCTCCAGAATAGGACACACAACATGCCATAACACTGGCAGAGTGGACGTCTGTAGTCTCCAGTCGAGCTGTTGCTGATAAACACCCGAATGAAAGAGCAGTTATTCTTGGTGTACCGCGTATTTCTTTTTCCTTTTTTATGCTTATTTATTTCTTTTGCACTCTTCTCCCAATTGACCAGAGACGACAAGAAGTCTTGAACGACTATGAGAAGTCGCGGGGGGGGTTGTGGCAGAGATGGGGTGGTGAGGGTGAGGGGGAGTGAGAGAGGATGGGGGAGGGGTGTTTAGGATACCTTTTGATAACCTCTCAGGTTCGACGCTGACAGTTAACAACTTCTGCTTTTTCTCTTGTGCAGGAGCAGAACACAACATCATGTTTATTATAGAAGAATTTGTTTCTGCTGTGTGTGATCAGTGAGGCCAAGGCTGTAGGAAGGTGTGTGTGTGTGTGTGTGTGTGTGTGTGTGTGTGTTTCACATAGCGGTGTAATTACTGTGTATCTGAAAGGGAGGACGTAATCTGGCGTCTGATTAGAGAACACGGAAAGGAAAAGGGAGAGAACTCTGCCTCATGCATGCAAAACACAATATCTCTCTCTCTCTCTCTCACTCTCTCTCTCTCACACACACACACACATGCAAGCACACACACTTTAGTTTTATCTTTTTGAGTTACTGCCATGTTTTCACTCAGTTGGTCTCTTTATATTTCACTCAATTATTCTATTTTCACTCATTTAGTCTATCTTTGTGTCTCCCTAATTTTCTTTTAGTTTTCACTCCTTTAGTCTCTCTTTCAGTCTCTACTAATGTTAGTCTTTTATTCTCTCTTTTAGTTTTCACTTCTTTAGTCTCTCTTTCAGTCTCTACTAATGTTACTCTTTTATTCTCTCTTTTAGTTTTCACTCATTTAGTCTCTCTTTTAGTCTCTCATAATGTTACTCATTTAGTCTCTCTTAGTTTCGTTTAGTTGCCATTTGTTTAGTATCTTGGTTTGCTCTCTTTGTTTTCTCTTTTATAGGCTTTTATTTTTCTTTAGTTTTATGCTGTTTTAGTATCTCTTTAAGCTTTTCAATCATATCCCTGCTTTCTTCTTCTCCTTTATGTTCTTCTTCTTCTTCTCTTTGACTGATATTACATCAGTTACTAAGAATCCCCAAATTTTGTATTTGAGCTAGAGCTCTACAGTAACGTCTTCCTCGATACTACACATGACTGCTGATTGATCAAATTGCAGCTAAAGACAAAGACTCGGAGTAACTGGTGTATGTTTCAGTGTGGATCAGAGGAAAGCAGAAAGAGTGAAGAAGGTGAAATTCGAGATACATATCTTTGCGTGTGTGTGTGCACGCAGTGCAGGGCTCAGGGTGGAGATTCCTGTTGACCTCAAATCTGGGTTAAATGCAAATGGAGAGGCTGAGTAGCAGACAGCGATAATTACCATCTTCCATCTGCGCGGCGGAGCAGAAGATAGCGTCAGAGAGATTTCTGCACTCTCTCCACTACACAACTACACTAATTACTGTTTGGATTCAATATGGCATTTTAGGAATCAGTGGTATTGGCATGTTTGGCTACTCCTCCGTCAAAGCCATTTTAAAAATAGTAGGGGAAAAAAACCCATGTATCTTGCCTTTTGATAACCTTTTGTCATGTTGTTTTTTGTTTTTTTTCCAGGTCTCTGATAGAATTGTGTATCTTGTAAATGTCATCTTTGGTTGATATCTTTCTCTGGAAGCTTTAACAAAGGATTTTGAAAGATAACACTGGACACAAAATTAATCAATACCATCTCTCTCTCTCTCTCTCTCTCTCTCTGGTGCTGTGTGGCTGCGCTTCATGTCTCTGCGCTGTTGCTGTTGCATCTGGAAGCAGGTAAGCCCAGTCTGATATTATCAATCCGAATGGAGTAACACACACACACACACACACTTTTATCTCATGTCAAAGTGACTGAATTTACAGTGCAACTAGCACTCAGGCTACACACGGAGTGCCGATGTTAGCTCACGTTAAAAGCATCAGTGACGGAGTGGCACAGAATACAACATGCAGAAGAAAGAATGCTTTCTTTTTTGATGCTCTTTGTTATTGACTCACGTGCAGCTTACCTTGTAGCAACTGCTAATATCTAACACTAAGCTGCACTGGCATGTTTTAGCATTTATAATATAGCTACTAAACTACAACTTTTAGCTAATCAAGTAATAGGAAAAGGCATTAAAGGAATAGTTTGATGGGAAAAAAAAGGAATTTCCCACTTACCCTAAATGTAGCCAATTAGCCAAGGCTAACATTATTTGGTTTTGCTCTTGAGCTATTAGGAGGTGGAAAAAAGGGACAGAAATCGAAATAAATCCTCTGGTAAAAAGCTGTACAGCTTCAAAATTCTTCACTCAGATTTTAGTAGAAAAGTACACACTCTTAAATTTACTTTACATATTAAAGTAAAAGTATAAGAAACATTGACAAAGTAATTAAACTACTCACTGATTTTAGTCACTAATGCTAAATTAGCGGCTTTTTCATCAAGGAATGGAGGAAAAAACATTAGCTGTGGCTAACTAACAACAGCTTCTCTCTCAAATCTCTCAAATGTTAGCTATCATGAAAATAACTCTGACCGTACAAATTTGCTGGATGCTAATATCGATTACAGTGTGGGATGTTAACTCTCATTCTTGCTGCCACATCAGGTCTTTTGAGGAGAAAGTAAAGATTTTTCAAATGTATTACATGAAAGAAAGCTCAAGTACAGATACTTAAAAACCAGACCTAAGTACAGTAACAAAGTAACTGCTATGATGCTAATTCAGCTAACAAGTACTAGAAGTCTCACTCAAACTGTTTGTTTTTTTTCCCCCCTCAGACTGCATTTATTTCTTCAGTAATGTCACAAAGTCTTGTTGATGAAGATACAATGTGACTTACTATAATCTATTTTCAGGTGAGATAGACTTTACTTGTTAGCCACATTACTTGTTAGCTACATTAGCCTTGTAGCTATATTGCTAAACTGAAAAGTTTTGCTAATTTTACTGATCCCCCCTCTAATGTTTAATGGACAAGCTCCCCAGTCATACTCTGAGCAGTACCTCATGTGAATATAGTCATAGATTAAAAATAAATAAATAAATAAAGTAAACTCCAGCACTACACAACCATGCCTGTCTGTCACTGCGCTCCATTTCGGAGCATGCTAATACCTCTTGGTTAATTGCTATTTATCGGAGCCTCTTTCTGGGCCCCTGTACTTCCTCTCCGTTATCCTTTTGTGCTAAATAATACCTGCAAATAAGAAGCTTTTCAGTCCGTACATGTGAGAGCCTCTCAGCTTTTCAGCCATCAAACTTTAATCGAAGCCTGCATTTTAGGATTTTTTCATTTTGAATAAAAAACATTAAAAAAATTTAGATGCAAATTATCCTACATTATTCATGCCCTCAGTGCTCCTGGTAGATTTAAACATTTCCGAGGCCACCTTGATTCGAGTAATTACCTAGGCCCAGGCCGCTCCATCATGAATAAGGTATTTCCTACAAGCGCGGGCAGCGCCTGATGAGCTTTTAAAGTGGCTTTACACTTGACTTGTGTATTGCTTCTCCTGCATGAGCGACTCCGACATGTGCGCCAATCCGTCTCAGGTGGCGAATTCTGGCAGAGCGCATGACTGAATGACAGCGAAAGAGCTCGAGACGAGGCCTTTTTTCTCTCCTCCCTCTCTCTCTTTGTAGCTCAACCGAGTCTCACTCTCTCCTTTATCCCTTTTAGTCTTCTTCTCTTTTCCTGTCGATACAGTATGCCAGGACGTCTCTCTCATCTCTTTGCATCTCAGTTCCTTAATTCAGCTCATGGACTTCCTGTTTGTACCTGAAAGCCAAAAAAAATTTAGTGATCCTCAGGAGTAAACCAATAAATCTGCGTCTGTTTGTATTTCTTTTGTGACAGTGAAGGCCTGAACGTCTGCAGAGTGAGAGAGAGAGAGAGCTTTCTTTTTAATTGCTCTACATGGATTGTCAGTGCAAGTATGTTGTCTGTATCCAAGTGCTCTCAAATTATTGACTGCCACCTATACGCATTGACATTTAGGATCAATTTTAATTTGCTTTGGGTTTCAGTTGTCTGATCTGGAGATGAGCCATTAGTGGGAGTTAGATTAAAACCAACTTTTTGCTAAACTATGATGAAGCAGATGCTTAAAATGTAGTGGCATAAACAAGTATTTACACCACAGTACATTAAAATACAAAAAAAAAAAAACATTCCCAGAAGCTTTGGAGCACAAAGATTGTTAAATGGTTGAGCAAGCATCACACTGAAGACTCTCTCTTTGACAGTTAAAATCTTGCAGTTACAAAGATTAAGAATTTTGACCAAAAAAAAATACATTGTGGCTAAAAATTCATAAAATCTCGCAGCCTCCAGTTTAGCATAATTTCTCAAACATTTCTCCCTTACCTATAAACAGTGCCTCCAGGATTTTGCATCTATGCGATTGCAGACATAATCAAGCAAGCAAAATCAAGCAAACTCCACAATATTCGGAGGAGCTTGCAATTTTTCAAAATTATTGCAGACTTTCCGCAGATTTGGGCCAAGAAAAAAAAAATGTATCCTGTATGGACCGTATAAAGATGTCAGTGATGTCATAACGTAAATGGTTGCATAAATACGGAAGAGTGTTGCTTCCACGCGAAAAAATCAACATCCTGTTATCCTGATAGGGATTATAATGTGCGTCTATACATAAAACAGCAGAGTAGGTCCAAAAAAATTTATCAATTTTGGACTGAAACTGCAGATTTATGTCTAGGAACTGCAGCTGTAATCATAAAGACTGTCTCGTGCTCATCCCAGGACACTTATTCACAATCTGCTCATACTGAATATCCTTTCAATGCACTTAGTACTGTTTGATTTTACAGTATAGAGTTGTGATTTATGATTTGTGATTTATTTTATCACTTGAAACAGTATGAGTTTCCTTTTGAGTCTAGTGAAGGTTTTGTCCTCACCTCATGTCATCTGAAATTTTGTTAAAACGCTATAGAAATAAAATAAAAATGAACTGAATATAATTCCGCTGAAAACTTTTCATTTTAAAATGACACATTTTTTTTGTCCTGCAAATGACAAAGTGTGAAAACGCTTCCAATGAAATTTCTGTTTGAGGAAGCAGCTCTTCGGGCTAGAAAATGGAGAAGGAAAAAAAAAAAAAAATAGTTGACACTGCGGCTCGATCATCTTTACTACCCGGTGGAAGAATTAATATTTAAACATTCTAATAATGCAGGCTGCCTTGCATGCACTTTTAAGCAAAGCAACAATATTTTTCACCTGGGGTAACACAATGATTTTTCTCCCTGCTGAGCGTAATTTCCCTTTCTAATGCGCCCGTGAGGCTTCCACTCTATGGCAGCGCTGGCTCTCCGAAAACACACACTCCATTCGTTATCATTTCCTTTCACACACACACACACAAAACAAATTCATAGAGGTAAATATATTGAAATGAATGTCTCTGTCCATGAGGAAGGAATAGTTCAGGCCAGGTATACTTTTTTCTTTCTTTCTTTTTTTCTCCTGAACTCTTTCTCTCTCTCTTGAGACGGATGTAATGATTTGCCAAAATGGTATTGTGGAAAATAAAATGTTTTAGGGTTGTTGTTGTTGTTTTTTTTTGTTTTTTTATACTGTTTGCTCATATCTATGAAACAGCTTTGAAAGCAACGGGAGACTTGACATTAAAAAAATAAATTAAATAAAGCATCGACCCTGTTCCCGAGAACGCATCCTCATTCTTGTACACCTTAATGACATCTGTTTGCATGCTTTCGAACAGGTGTTTATAACGCGACCCTTCCAGATACACACACTCACTCACAGACTAGACATGAAAAATCAAGCGAGGAGCTCCCCCCGTGGAGCGATCTTAGCAAAAAGCATATCGTAGATCTGGGTGCCGTCAAAAGAAAATGCATTGCGGACGCCCGCAGCCGTCTTAATTGATCATGAAAATGAATTGCTGGCTTGCGTGGGCAAATTGAACCGTATAAATATGAGTGATGCTCATTTCCCTTTCCTCTTTTGTTTATGTGTTGCTGGAGAGTTGGTAGCGATGAGAGGGAGGGTGTGTGCACGTTGTATGTGTGTGCGTGTGTGTGTGTGTGTGTAACAATGTAATCAGGCTTAACATAGAACCATTGTGTACTTTTCCATCGCGAAAGAATAGTTTTCTGAACCCCAAAATATTGGTTCTAGAATGGAGAACCGGTCATGGCAGGAGGTTATGGACGGTGGTGTCTTGTTGTTGCCATGAAGTTATTTGTATGACCATTGTTAAAATGGTGTGAGGAGGGCTTAAAAATAAAATACCACATGAATCAATGAATTGGTGAATCAGTGAATTGATTTTACTGCCAATTGTAGTAGTCTAGACAATAGCTACATTGCTAATGCTAATGTTAGCAAAACTCCCCATGAGCAGATTTTACCCACTTAAAGTAAAGAGTTAAAAGGTTTAAATAAATAAATAAATAAATAAATAAATAAATAAATAAATGGTTACAGACACCAAATGTTTTCAACTTCAGAATTTGGTTCAGGAACCAACAACCGGCCATGTCAGGAGGTGAAGGAGGGTGGTTGCTTTGACAACCAAGCAACAACTCATTTGTACGACCATTGGTACAATAAGACGCAAACAGTACAAGGAGGGTTTAAAAGTTAGATAACACAATATGAATCACTGAATCGGTGACACAGTGAATCACAAATTAACAAGAAAACTCAGATACTTCAATTTAAATAGCTTAAACTCAAATTTTCTGACTTGTTCTCAAAGCCAGAACTACGTATAACTTCCTTGATGTAATATATTTCTTCGCTTTCATATTTTATGCTATGCATTACTTGATGGAAGTATTTAGCTCTCAGACTGCTGGCGACTTGTTCACTCACTTCAAGTCCTCTTAAAAGGTCGACTTTAACTCTTTTTTTTAACCACATAGTCCAAGTGATTGAAAGCCAGCAGCTGTTCCTCTTCATCTAAACGTGAGAGAGACAGAGAGAGTGAGCAGGCCATTACCTAGCGCTTTAGCCTATTAGTCTAGCGCCGTGAGAGGGGCAGGGTGGTGTGTGTCTGTGCTCCTCGGGTCTTTGAAAAGAGATCGCTCATGTGAGAGACGCTCTGACACAGCAAGGGCAATGGCCTGGAGCTCATTTATGCCCTATGGGGTATAATGCTCATAGGGGCCGGCAGCTACCCACACACACACACACACACACACACACACACACACTCATGCACACAGACACCAAGGTGGAACCTGAGAAGATTTATAACAAGAAGGTAACAGTTTAAGGCCACTGAGCAGACATGAAATAAAACTTCACACACCGATACAGGGCAGAGGAAGGAGGCTGGGTGGAGGTGGAGGTCTGATCCACCCCGAGAGATTTTCCCATAATTCCAATCCATATTCAACCCTCTTTTTAAAACTTAAAGGTGCAATCTGCATTATTTTAGCAAAAGATAGCTGTTTTGAAACTTCAAACAAATACAGTGGCTTCCTTATGAGTTCCCTCTAAAAACCACACCCACTAAACACATTCACACCTAATTAAAGATGCCTCTTTGTCGTGATTGGCTGGATGTTGGTGGTCGACAGTATTAGCTTGTCCCACGTTTACACTATGAGGTGCCACAGAAACCAAAGATTTTATTAAAGCTGATGGAATTTTAACTTGATGCAGTGGCAGCTGCAGTGAAGGCTACAGGCATAGGAAGTGAATCTTTTAACATACATAAGAAGATAACAATACATGAATTGCAGATAACATAGATAAATTAGCCACTGGCTCCAGTGGTTCCCAGTGCCTCGATCTTGTGCACGTTTGTTCGTTTTGCCATGCCGCTTTGTTTTAATTCTAGTCCTGCCTTCACCCTGGTCTTGTCATTGGTTTGTTCTCCTAATGTGCTCACCTGTTCTGTGTTTAGCTCTGAAATAGTTTGTTTATTTATACCCTGCTATTTCAGTATCTCATTGTGAAGTCTAGTGTGTATATTTTCTGCAATTTCAGTAATAAACCTTTTCCTGTTTCCACGTGATTGTCGACTTTGTTGGTTTGATACCTGTTCTTTGGCCCAGACTAAAGACACCAGTTATATTCTTAAAGATCCTAAAATATCACAGCTCGATCAGTGAGCCTTGTGCTAAATCAACCCGCTGCACTTCATCAGCTCGTCTGCCGTGTGTGTGTGTGTGTGTTTGCTGAAACTAGAGTGGACTGCAGAGAATGAGGTCTAGACGGAGGGGGATTTACGCCGGGTTTGGCCCAGATGACATTCAACTATTAGATAAAACTCATATCTAATTAAAGACTCAGACAACTGACAACAGCAGTCTTGTCATGAAGGAATCCTTCACAAGTATCCCACACACACACACGCCACACATAGCACTATTAGCCACAAGCACCTATCTGAAGATGAACCCTCTGAGATAAGGCTCTCTTTTGCCCTTAACTAGTTTGGCGAGAGAGTGAGAGCGAGAGAGAGAGATAGAGAGAGAGAGAATATAAACTTCTAGTATGCGTGGGTTCATTTTCCACAAGCAGTAACAGCAGTGGGCTGTCATTGTTCATTTCTGTGTGAAAAGTACAGTAAAACAAAAAAACAAAACAAACTTAAAGGTTCAGTCAGTGATGTTGACAGAGGTTTTGGCAGAGGGTTAGCCAAAGCTAGCTGTTTTGAAACGCAAAAATCAAACAAATACACCCCCTCCCTTCCATGTTCCTTCCAGCGCAATGCCCATAAAACAATACCAGGCAAGTAGAGCTGCCTCTTTTTCCTGATTGGCTGGATGTTGCTGGTCCACATTGAGATATATTATTAAATCAGACAGAATGTAAGGAGAATAAAAAAGCTAGTTTTGACTTCAAAGTCGTTAATGTATAGTTTTGGCAGTATAGTGTAGGTCCATGTGTTGTTGATTGTGAGAGCTGCCATGAAGAAGTGTGCTATTTTTGCTCAGGTATTCGTGTGGACACCCTCACATGGTCCTCATCAGCAGGACTCATCAGTGATGTCTCTCTTACAGCTGTAACAACATGCAGTCTCATTCTCACTCACCTTTAGCTTGGGTCACACACACACACACACACACACACACACACACACACACACACACTGAGCTAATCCTGACTGAGACAGTTCTTATCACATGACCACCAAAAGTCTGAATCAGAGATTACACACACACACACACACAGAGACTCTGACTTGTACAATCCTAAAGCATTACACTGCTTTTGATTACACAGCTTGCTCTTTATTAGATGTATGTGTGTGTGTGTGTGTTGGAGAAGAACCCAGGAGTTCTGCATGACAAAAGCCGCATCTGTCCCTCTGCCTTTGTCCCGCGTCCGTGTCCTCCCTCTGTCCCAGCTGTCGTATTAACAGGGAAAGAGGACTGAGCCTAGATCAGCACACTGCTCCGATATCTGATCCTGTTTTCACACACACACACACACACACACACACACACACACACACACACAGCCATGTAGACACAATTAGACTGTTACCTCTTTGTCTCACTCAGCACATACTTGTACAGCCCTCCCTTTCTGTCACTCTCATATGACCGACACAGTCCACACAACACACATACACATACACACACACACACATACACACACATACACACACCCCACAACCCTCCCATATCTATAGCAGATTTAAAAAATATATATAGCTGAAAGCAGTGATGACGAGTCCAAGCACTATGGTGCCATCCCCACCCGGTAGGTGTATGAAAACAATGCATAATGAAGCGAGTACTGTAGAGTAAAACACCCAAATATACAAAGAAAATAGTATTAAAGTTGTGTTACCATGTATGATGCATTACCATGGCAGCACTATTTAAGATATCAATACTCCTTTTGCAATTTTACAGCAGCCATGTCTCAACAATATTGTGAACAAGTTTGAAGCGATTTGTGTAAATATAAGAAGACTATTTTAAAGCCTATTTTAAGTGAAACACTTTCTGCTGCCAGTTGGTAGCGCTATGACCATGACACACAATAGTCACATCCATGTGATCAGCCCCCATGACCAAACATACAGCTCAAGTTTCATCTAAATCGCTCACTGCATGCAGAAGATATGAGACACTTTCTGTTTCCGAATTATCGCCATAAATTTATTGCCCTGCCATGGCGAAACCATTTGAGATATCCCTTTGCATCTTGAATGTCATAATGTTTACCAAGTTGGTGACAAATCACATGAATCCCCTAGGAGGAGTATTTAAAAGTTCACTCATTTGGGTCGATGAGAACAATGTGTACTGAGTTTCGTACACATACATACAAGTATGTATGATTTATGCCCCAAGGTTTTGTACTGTGTAAAAGGAGGCACTACAGAGCCACCCCACCAAGCCTATGTGATACTCTTTGTGGGGGCCCAATGGCCGACAATTCTGACGTATGTGACGAGTTTCATGAGTTTTTGAGCATGTTAAGGGCCCCAAAACCCCCTGAAACCTTGAAAAAAATTATAACGAGGGGTCCCCCTAGTTTTAAAGCGTGTTGCTAACATTGATTTTGGTAGACAGATGAGTGAGTGATTATATTGACATTATTCTAGACAACTTTGAACTTATTCAGGTAAAAATGGGAGTGCTATTCCAAAGTATGTAAAAAGGGCCACACTTCCTGCCGCAAGTTGATGGCAGTATAACTGTGCCCTGCAATAGTCACATCCATGTGATCAGCCCACAATAACAAAAAAAATCTAAATTTTGATTTGAATTACACAATGCACAGCAAAGATATGATCACTATTGAAACTCTTCCTGCTGCCAATTGGTGGCGCTATGACCGTGCCCCACATTAGTTGCCTCCATGTGTTCAGCACACAATACCAAATATAAATCTCAATTTTGACCTAAGTCACACAATGCAAACCAAAGATATAAGCTCTTCCTATATCTCATTTTTATGGCATAAGTTTATTGCATTGCAACACCATTTGATATATCAAAAGTCAGTTCGCAATTTAGCATCATCAGTGTCGTAGTATGATGTTGGCCATGTTTGGTGCCTGTCACATAAATCCCCTAGGAGTATTTCAAAAGCCAGAGCATGCCTTTTTTCAAACAAACAAAAATGGCCGACTTCCTCTTGGGCGGAGCTAATATAAGCCAATGGGGAAAATGTCTGTCATGGTGAGAACAATGTCCCCACCTAAACTTGTGATAATCAGACAAACTGTGTGGCAACCACTGCGATAAACTCATTTAGCAATGTTAGGGGGCGCTATGGAGTCCACTGGCCTCACCCAGGAACAATGCCAAAGAATTATATCTGCCAATACCAAGAATATTTGAAAACACCAATTATATTTGCCAATAAAGAATATTGCCAATTACCAAGTTTCAAGAGTTTTCGAGTACTTCAATGGCATGAAATATGCATTTGCGAACTAGGGGGCGCTGTGGGGCCGATGAGGCACGTCTATGCTGAATTGCAATAGCAAATCAAAAGATATCCTAAGACAAATGGTATGTGTAAACTTTCATAAGTTTTCAGCCATGGTAATTCCCTGAAAACACTGCGGGAAAGTTTCTAAATCCTACATTACATCCAACATGGCTGACTTTCTGTTGGGTAGAGTCAGATAAAACCATGTGAACTTTGTCTTACATGATAAGTTCAATAATCATACCAAAATCTTGTGTACCTCTGAGCAACTTCATCCCAACCATTGACTGCATCTGGTGGCGCTGTAGAGCTCCTCGACCGCACCCAAGCCTAAACACTACATAACTTTTTGATTTTACACAGGTGATGTGTGTGCCAAGTTTTGTGAATTTTCACGCATGACAAATGCCTAAAAATGGGTGAATGTGTTAAAAAATAAATAAATAAATAAACAGTAGTTGTGAAAAAACATTCCAAAAACAATAGAGCTTTAGCACCTCTGGTGCTCGGCCCTAATAATAATCCTTAGAAAAACAATAGGGTCCTGCGCACTTTCAATGCCTGGGCCCTAAAAAGTCTTTGGATCTCCAGCTGTTTGGCCATGTTGAAATCCAACAAACAAAATAGATACTACATCTGCAGTACAGCTGTGCAGTGAGCATTGCAGCTCGGCACTGCACACTTGATTACTTGATCACTTGAGCCTTTAGTGGCTGAATTGTGGTTTGCACACACACACACACACACACACACATTCAAACAAGCACATAGTCCTCTGCATTACTGAGGCCTGTTTCAGCAGTGTGTATGTGTGTGTTTGTTTTAAAGGAATATTTTGGCTAAAACATTTTTTCCCCTAACAAACATCATCGATCAGCCAAAACACAGGGTTTTATAACCCTGCACTGGAGACACAAAGCTAATAGCCAGGACAATAAGTGTTGGATGTCAAGCTCACCCAAAATGTGTTACACGAATACCACCCCAATCACACACAGGGATATGCACAAATATTTACAATTTTTAATGTTCATTGATATTTACAAACAAGCAAAGACTTTGGGTGAGATGGACGCTCCACGTTAGACTTTGTAGTTAACAAACTATTTATTTATTATAAACACACACACACACGCATACACACACACACACACACACACACACGCACACTAGTAATTTAACCCAATCATGGTGGTGGAAATGGTAGATATCAGGTTACTTGAGTGTGTGTATTTCAAAACAATTGCACATTTACGTGGCCATAGAAGTTCTAGTTTAAGTTGTTATTATAGAAACAATGTTAATCAGTCCATACATTTGTTTTAGTGTGTGTTTGTTGTGGCCAGAATTGCTTGATTTTGCTGTGGCTTTTTCCCAAATTTGCGAATCAACTTTTCTGTGCTTTATTTATTTATTTTTTTTGCGGAAAACTACTTGAAGTGTCGAAATCGCAATTGCACAAAATTGTTTTGCACGTCTTTCGCAGTGATGTCTGTTGGTAAATGAGACCTTTAAGCTGTACTCATGTTCGACACACATGAATTGAAGAGGGCTTTGGCTGAATGTCTGTTGTGATGACATCACATGATGCATCTTGGCCCAAATCTGCAGAAAATCTGTGAGAATTTAGAAGAAAAATTGCGCGCTCCCTTTGAATTAATTTGTCTATTTATACCCTGATATTCCAGTATCTCATTGAGAAGTCTAATGTGTATATTTTCTGCAATTTCAGTAACGAATCTTTTCCTGTTTTCACATGGTTGTCAACTTTGTTGATTTGATACCTGTTCTTTTCGCAAAATCATGAAATCCTGAAGGGACTGTGTAATATAAATGATTGACAGAGCTACTATAATAGAAAATGAATCAGAACGTTTTGACCAATCAGAATTGAGAATTTGACAGCGCTGTGTTTTATTATATAACATTGGGCACTTAGGTTTATATGCATGTTGTCTTTGAAGGTCCACGTGCATGTACAGTATAGGCAGCTGTCCCTCTTTTCACTGACCTTGATAATTGTGACGGTAATTACAATAAGTGATCATTATTCTTCAAGGTGCAGTGCGTCATTATAAAAATCAATGTATGTCACCATCAATTCGATCATATTTCTGAGACAAGGCTGCGAATACAACGATCGCGTACCCCCACACAGACCGCTAATGAAACACTGTTATTGTGATTGGATTCCCTTCTTTCCTCTGCACCAATCAATATTAACAGCTTGTAAAAAAAGCACAGTGCAGAGATTAGGCTGAGAGATATTTAAACAATATATTAGAATGACATTGAGTCTTTCTGAGCATTGTTGTCATCTGCATCTGCTCCACTTCATAGCTGAAAGTTAAACACCCCTTTAGGACTAATCCACCTGCGTGTGTTTGTGTCTAACCGTACGATCTGTCCCGGATGTCTCTAATGGTCTCTGAGGATGCTTTAGAGCTCTTTGACTGACACACACACAGAATTTTCTTCAGCTCTGGGGGATTGTCGATCTCTTTAAGGCCTCATAAAAAACTGCACCTGCAGTCTGTTGCAACGGTGCACTCCTTGCAAACTGCCGAGCCAGGCACTTCTCTCCTCCCGGCCTTGGCCATCAGCTTAGTTTAGGATCTATTAATAAAAGTGGGACAATTGTTTGGCACTCTGTTTGATCTATGTAGCCATTCTAAAATTGCCTCTCCAGACAAAGCAGCAGCATCTCTCTCCCCAAATTTTTTTTCTTACTGTGAGAAAAGGAATTAAATGAGAAATGAGCAATGAAGAAAAAACTGCTGATCTGCTAGGAATTTCACACACAACCAAGTCTGGGGTTTACAGAGAATGGTCCAAATATTATTTGGAGCATCAAAGTTTACTTTCATTTATCTGGATTTGCATTACAATACCTGTTCATTATCATTCAAGTCTGTTGATCCCCGAACATTTCCCCCCCTTCCATCAGGCTAAATGTGTTGATAATGGATATGTTTTGTTATTGTAGTGCTACAATTGTGTTATTGTGGCTTGTAGTAATTTACAGATGAGGTCAGGCCCAACAAGATATGTTATACATGACATTATTATGCCAATCCCTCCTTCCTTTTCCACTGCAGCGCCTGTTAAAACTATCTGCAAACCTACAATTACTACAGTGACCCTAATTGTTACCAGGAAGAAACATGTGTAATTAAAACCCATTTGGCAGAAGTACACCTGCATCCTGACAAGAAAGACACCAGAGTGGTGTCTGTCACATGCATGGAGAGTTTGAAAGAGGAGGAAATAGAGGGAAGCATCATTCTTTTGCATTTCTTTAGAACTTAATGCAGGACTGTAATGGGCATTTATGCTGGTGCACAATAGAAACTCCATTACTCCAACACTGACTCTATTATACCAGCTCATACTTTCTAGCCTATATGTGCTCATTCTGCTGCCTGGCACGTATTGTTAGCTTAGAATAGCTAAGCTATCTTATTATTTGTAGTATTAAACAGCAATGGTTAGGTAGTCACAAGGATGTAAAAGAAGTGTGACATGCAGATGCATAAAGCCTGTTTATATCCTGTCTGCATGGCTCAGAGAAATTGATTTTGAAATGTGGATGGATAGCACTCTCTTTACCAGTACAGAATGCACAATTACATGTTGCCATCCAGTTTTTTTTTTTAATTTTAGATACTTTATTGATCCCAAGGGAAATTAGTTTTTTTGTATACCCCAACCTGTATGTAGGCTGGGATCAGAGTGCAGGGTCAGCCATCACATGGCGCCCCTTGAGCTGATAGGGTTAAGGGCTTAACCCCCTACTCAAGGCCATGCAGTTGAACCTGGATTCGAACCTGGGACCTTGTGGTCAAGAGCCCAAAGCTCTACCCACTAAGCTACACTGTCCTTATGTGAAGGGATATGTGAAGGAATAATTTTGTTGTACTGTACATCTGTTTATGTGTAATGACAAATAAAGGTTCTTTTATTCTATTTTATTTTATATCCCACACATTACCAGGACCCATGCTAGAAAGATATTCAGTTGTATACACTTTCCTGTCTAGCTGTGCAAGCACACACATACATACGTTTTTACCCCAAACAACATGTTCATGTCTTTCAACTCGAGTGCAAGTGGAAAAAGATCATTTTGAGACAGTCAGAAAAAAATATATTTAAAGACACAAACTCCAGCCATACGCATCACTGAATCTGACACAACCTAACATTTTTAGTTTGTCTTTTTTCCATCATCCTGTTTTTCTCTTCACCTCAGGGTTTTCCCAAGTCAGCATAGATGGAAGGAGAGAGTGATTTGAGGAGCAGTTAAAATAAATAAATAAATAAAAAATAAAAAGGACAGGAAGGAGAGAACTGTTTTGCTTACCTGTCAGACTGAGACCTTGATGGCTTCACCCGCTTCTGCAGCTGCTCATGTAATTGACAGTTGGTACAAGCAGAGCTTACAGAGCCGACATGCTTGTAGGTTTAAATGTCTGTTTGATCCTTGGCAGTCAGACCATGACCATACTGTTTCACAGAGGCTAAGGGCACATTGTAGTAAGCAACATTCTGTGGCCTAGTCTGTAAACATTAAACTAAATAAACAAAACGGCTATGACTGAGACTGGTGGGTTAAGTAAGCCTGACTTTTTTGCATTCTTGTAAACATTTCAAATTAGTGAGTACAGGGTGTGTAAATGTAGTGATGGAGGCTAGTGTCTTACTGATTCATACCTGCTTTTGTTTTACCTGTCCAAGAGTTGAGTGTTTAATATATTAGTCCTCAAAGGTTTTGCTTTGTGTTCCATTGACTAGCCTTTATAACTGTAGCATTAGTGTGACTGGCAGCTATAGATAAAAAACCCATTACAAACTACAAAATGTCAGTCTTTTCAATAAGACAGTAATAACTACTACTTTAAATTATAAAGTATTTTTCATGAGGCTGTTAGTGATACCTAAAATAATAATAAAATGACAATGACACAGCAACAACAATAATAATAATAATAATAATAATAATAATAATAATAATAATAATGACAATACATACCTACCTACCCACCTTCATACATACACACATACACAC
>JANDJT010000021.1:8374416-8392555 GCA_024331685.1 Stegophilus panzeri | reverse complement strand
ATATATCTTAGTCAGTTAGTAGGTACAACGCCCAGTATTCTGAACTCTAAGAAAAGCCTTCAACTCTCCAACCATGTCTGCTTTTAAATCAAGGGAAACTCAAAAGAATGAAATAGTTTCAGTCCAGCTTTGATTCCTCCCCGGGGTCAGGATTAATTCTGAGCCTTTTATTTGTCAGCCAGCCTATAAATCGCTTTCGAGATCCTTAAAAGTCCTGCCCTTGTTTCCTCTCTTTCTCTCAGTCGTGAGGTGTCAGCGCTGTCAGTCGAGCCCATACACTGAGAAAAAGAATATCAGGATGAGAGCGGGGTTAGCGTGAGGCTAACGGCCACTGATCCACTAATAGAGGGATAAAAAAGGTGACGATCGGTACTTACCGACGTCGTTACTGTGACTGCCCTTGCCCCTTGCACTTCCCCCTTCTGTAGTGCAGTGTGTTAGCGCAGGACTCCATAGACTCGGCAAGGAACCGAGAGCAAAGAGTGTGTGTGTGTGTGTTTTAACAATGACTTGTTTCTTTATCGAGGTGGAATAGTACTTGGCAAAGGAAATCTGTAGAGCAAATTTAACCTCATCACTACTTGCCTGGTACAGCCAAATTTATCTGGACATGTAATAATAAGGGTGAAGGATTTAAAACAGGCCGGTGCCCTAGACGGGGTTGAACCGAACTGAAAGACTGAAAGAAAATACAAAGATATTAAATCAAATAAATGAAATGAGTAAATGAACAGATAAACAAAGAAATAAACAAATAATTAAATGACTGAATACATTAATAAATGAATAGATAGATAAATATGTAAGTAAATAAGTAATTATTTACTTAAGTAAGTAAATATTTACTTATTTGCTTGTTTTTTGTACTTTATTTTATTAAAATGGGGAGCGAATTTGTGAATAAATATGTATACATTTGTCAGATTAATTGATAAGTTCATTTAAATGGTGCACACGCAAACAAACAAACAAACACATAAATAAATAAAGTATAATTTGGGCTACAAGTCTCTTGTGTATTTATTCAGTTGCTCACATTCCATGTATCTCATAAAATATATAAGATGTGATGGAAATGAGGTCACTTTCTAGATCATATCATGCAGCAGAGCTGGTCTTCCCTAATTTATTTATTTATTTTTACATTAAAAATAAATAAATAAATAAATAAATAAACAGGTTCAGCCTATTATGAATATTTCTTTTTATAACAAAGACTAGATGATTAGATGAGCGTACCTGGAATTCTGACCAGAATTATTATTATTTTGTTTTTTTAATGTGATTCTGTTTCAAAGTCCTCTTATATTGTCTTCAAACAATGGTTGAAATGTCAGTATGGGGAATACCGCTACCATAAATCAGGAAAAGGAAATTATTAATAATAATAATAATAATAATAATAATAATAATTCTCTGAAATAAATCTCTCAGAATGAACTTTGATGCTGTACCCTTTCCACCCTGTAGATGATGATTATTATGATGATGACAAGCATCTATTCTTTAATTACAGACCCGGAATATAAAAGATTTGAAGTAACCATGCTGAAATATTCATAATGCTGACTGTATTTATGAGCTTTGTCCCACACTAGCTACTGTACTGTAACAGTGTACTTACTTACCCCCACCTTCCCCTACTGACCCCCCCCAACCCCTTCCCTCAAGGCTAGATCGTCTGTCTTTGTGCAGGAGGAGGTTAATGTTTCACGTTGCCTTTTTCTGCTGTTCGCTTTGTGTATAGAGAGCTATGAAGAGGTACGTTCTTGTGCGCGAGTGCGTGCTACGAGCGTTTTGCGAGAGAGCAGAGCACTTGAGGAGTGCGTTCAAGAGAGCGTCGTGTGTGATACACAGCCTCTTGCGTGGTGCTTGAGGGCTATCTTAGTGTCTCCAGCGCTGATAAAGCAGCAAACCATTGTGTTCAGCGAGGTGTCATCATCAGGCTCTGTGTGTCTCAGTGTGTATTTTCTTCTTTCATTTTTGTTTCTCCTAAAAATATCTGCCATTGTCCTCCCTGAGTGAAAAATGCAAGGGAGAAATCTAGAATCAAGAGAAGAGGCAAGGGAGGCTCTCCTTATGGGAGTGTAATTAGAAATCATGCACCAATCTTTCTTCGCCCCCTCTCTCTCCCTCTCTCTCACACACACTTTCTCTCTCTCTCTCTCTCTCTCTCTCGTTCTTGACAGCTGATAAAAAGCTAGTTAGTCTTAATGAATGCAGGTTTGAATGGGATGCAGAGCACAAGAAAGGAAGCCACCTCGGCCGAGCGGCTTCACACGAACGCTCAACTGCATAAGCTTATTCGCCTCTTCCCCAATTACACGTCAAAGGAATTCCTTAGAATACAAAATATACAAGCTAAGAATGACATTACAGCTAAGAACGGTGTTTATCAAATCGTGCTAATCTCATTTGTAAGGTGCTAAATTGCTATTTGTACATACTGTTGGTCACAAATGGATAAATAGGATGGCTCTCGACCTTGGCTTCATCGTGTGGCCAGGGGGAGGAATCAGATCAAGTGACTACATGATGGGAAAGAGGAAACTGATAGAGAGAGAGAGAGAGAGAGAGAGAGAGAGAGAATATAAACCAGGCATACCCACAGTGACCACTATTTACAGTCACCAACTACACATACCACATTCCATGAGTGCTTCAGTGACACACATTTTCATATCGCCTTTCCATCAACATGGTGAAAGAACCTATCTGGAAGTGTTCCACATTTTTTTTCATGACAAAAGAGATTGAACAAATGCAGGTCTGGAATCGGGAACCATGTGAAGGGTCAAGTCCTAGGGGAGAGTTGCAGCATTAGATGATTCTGATCTCCTGGAAACTTTGTACAAATTAAAATGAGTATTGCATTGGGATTAGATATCAGATATAAGTTGGGTAAAGGGGTTGTACCTTTTCCTCCAGGTTTTGAAGAAAATGTACAACCCTTAACCTAACCCCTAGTGAACTTTCAAGTGTGAGATCATGATGATTCACAGCATTAAAATATTAAAATAAAATGTGAACAGTGCAGCAAAGTTGAATAAAAACATGGATCTCTGGTCTTACCTCCCATTTAATTGTTGCCTATGAGAACTTTGCGCTGTTTATAGATGCTGAGTTGACTTCTCTATAGTTGCTATTATTTTTATGCTATGTATTAGTAAGCTTCCACATCTGATTACACAATGGTTAGGGTCATGAAATCAGGGGTGGTTGTTAAAAAAAGTTTGCCAGTTTCCTGAACTAGTGCAGACACCGTGTTGGGAAAAGAAAAAAAAGAGGGGTGAGGGTATCACCATATATACCAGGAAGAGTGAGGTAGAAATAAATGACCCTTCAGCAAAGTCAGCAAAGCATGCTTCCACCTGCAGGTGCTAACCCATAATTCTCAGGTGCTTCTACTGCCCTGTTTTACCATCCCAGACTGAGAGAAACCTTGCAAGCCCACACTGAGCGTGTGTGATGCTGGAATTAGCAAAGGCCTGTTAAAAAGGTACCCGCTGCTGTGAGGCCCTGCTAAACCTCCTCCCTTGGGAGCCGTGAAGTTTTTTAACACTTTGGGAGGAAGTTAGGAGGACATGCCAGGCTGCGTGGGAGGCAGCAGAGGCTCTAGGGTCACGGTTTGAGTGTGTGCATACGCGTGTATGAGGTTGCGACTCTGATGCAATGTTGCTGGCATGCGTGAGCTCCGTGGGCCGGGCTGCTCGGCTGACGAGATCCCAGCAGGCTTTGCTCCCTCGCTTCGATTCGCTTCGGCGTAGGCAGTAGCTGTGGAAACACAATTGGTGCTCACAAACACACACACACATGAAGGCATGTATAAAAGTGAAGATGGGGGGCTGGAGCCAGGTGGGGGCTCCTGCAGTGGTGGTTTTTATGGCTTTCTGACAGCTTTGTGTGGCTTTGGGTACTTAGACTGAGCTAGTATTTTCCTTTCTCCTTCTTTTCCCCCCTGCATTTTGAAAAAAAATGTAGAGTTAGGAAGACACACAATTCCCTTTACCAGTACAATTGACCCTTTTTATCCTGAACTGAATGCTAAAGGTAAACGATTGTGACCTCTAATTATAGCAGCACTCCCTTCCTCAACTTTCTTTTACTTTTATGTTCCTTCATTCCTCTTTTTAGCCTGGCACACAAGGCCATTGCATCCATTACACTCACAGCCTTGCACTCTCCATCTGTCAGAAATTGTTAATTCAATGCAAAAATATTTTGATAATTTTAGGACATGCCATGCTGTGTAGGAGGGAACAGGGGTCACAGTTTGAATGAGGGTGTGCATGTTCAGAGGTCATAATCCATGTGTCTGTCTTTCATAAGTTGTAGATTCTGAGTCTTGGGTCACCGGAACTCATCATTAGAGTTACAACAGTAAAGTCATTAGTCTGAAGGAAGGAAAATTTAGCTTTTTTTTAAGGAGGAACCAAAGATTCTTCTTCTGCTTTCATTTTCAATATATAGAATGCCCAGACGTTACTTCACAAAGTGTTTTGACCACTCAAAAAGACTATAGAACTTTGTAGTGCTTTGGCCCCTATTATGAATCATTCATTCATGAAACATTCATTGCATTATTGGTGCTTGGACCCCTATAAGGAAGTCTTTCAGTAAGTGCCAGACTACTGAACTAATGAAAACACTGAATGCCCATAAGGTACTTCGCAGCCTTTTGACCACACTATAGGAGTCCTGCAAATCTGGTACATTGGCTACCAGACAAGGGGTCTAATTTACAGGCCTTAGAGCCTGTAAATTAATAATAGGAAAAAAATAGGAATGCTTTATGGACTTTATCTGCATAGTCTTGAGTTAAGTCATTAGAACGAAGGAAGGAAAGTTTTGCTTTTTTGGGAGGAATGAAAGATTCTTCTACTGCTTTCCACCTGGAGATGAAAACACTGAATACCCATAAGGTACTTCACATTAAGCCTTTCAACCACACAATAGGAGTCCTGCAAATCTGGTGCATTGGCTAAAGAGATACTGAACCATTGGTGCTTGGAACCCTACTGTATATGGAAGTATTTCAGTAAGTTTAGATCTACTGTACTAGTGGGGCTTGAACACCTAGTAAGAAAAACTTGTTCACTTTATGCTTGGGCCGCTAATGGACACACTGGACCTTTAGACACTTAGGATCCTCCCCCTTTACTCCTTAGACCCCTTGAATTAGGAAAAACTACTAATTCTTTACAGCTTCTTTACGTCTATTGAAGGGACATTTTTATGTTTTTTGTTTTACTTGGGAGGAATGAAATATTATTTTCCTTTCATCTCCGCCTGAACTGTTTGAAATATCTTTTGAAATCCCCTTCTCAGTGTTAAGAGCAAAATTGCTTCATCATGCCAAAGTAAAAGTATGCATACATTATTTAGTTAAACCTGAGAAAATCAGGTTTCTCCTTGGGAATTGGCGTCAGCGTGGGCTGCTTGAATTTCAGAAGTGTGGACATTTTCTCCTGAGCCCACACGGGAGAGGAAGGAAATAAATAAATAAAGGGGGGGGATTGTTAAACTGCCAGTTTAGCTTCCTTTTGCACATTTCGACTTTTTCTGAATGATCTTCGCTGTATCACTTACAGGCAGTGTGACATGGAAATGGTTATACACTTTTGAAGAAGTATCACTTTTTATGGCTTTTTATGACCAATACACTTTTTTATGTATTAAAACTTCTTGTGAGGTTGATGCTAACTACAAACACACCAGGTAGCAAAGGTGATTTCAAGCACCTGATGTTGTTGACTTCTCTTTCACTGGGGAACAAGCACTTACACACAAACACACACACCCACACACACACAAACACACAGCATCTAGTTTATGGCACAGCCTTATCTCTCACATACAGCTTCTGCTTTGACAACTGTATGTCCGTCTCTCTCGTGCTCTCTCTTTCTCGGGTTCCTCTCTCCTTAATTCATGCTAATATGCCATTCCTAATCAAATAAAGCAGCGCCTTTTAAATAAATCACTAAATTTGCTCTTTGTTAAAGCCACTTGGCAATATTTTACCTCCTTTTTTCCTCTTCAGCACTCTATGAACATCCTTGCACCACGCATAATTTAATTAAACACAACCAATCTGTTATGGAAGATTTTCTGGAGAAACTTTGCTCAATAAAAGTAAAAGTGAAAGTGATTATTCCTTTCCCCCCCATTTTTAAAAAACCAACATTCGTTGCCAATTCCCACACCATATATGTTTCCACACAAATCTGGGAGGGATGTTTTTCAGTGCATCTTCTGGAAATTTCTGTCATCAAACATTTTAAGATGGCTCAACACACTTGGAGGAAAGCACTGATTTCCTTTCTCACTGAAATTGAACAAAGTTCAAGGGAAATGGACCAGGGTTTGATTTAAACTGGCTAAACGCGGAATCCTTTCCTTTTGTCTTTTCCCAACAACTTTAGAGCTGCAAAGCCTTATAGAGAAGTCAGGAAGTGGGCAAACTTGTTTGTTTTTCCATTATAGAGCATGCATGAGCTAAGTGTGACAGAATTAATAGAGTAATGAGCAGGACCTGAGCTCTACACAGATGTGGCTTTATGTGCAGTGTTGATTAAGAAGGCAGACGGTGTGACGCGGTGGAACACGCAGAACATCGCAGCAGCTGTGCGTCGTCACCCCTTTTGTGTGCGACACTGTGTATGCGGAGCAGTGTTCACAGAACTAACTCGAGGTCTCTGACCCGGCTTTTGTTTCACTCCAACTTCCTGTAGTCGACTTCTCTTGTGGGAGTTAAAGTCGGAGGTATGAATGTAATTTTTTAGCAGCGTGACACAGCTGTAGGGATAAAGAGAGCTCTCTGTCTCCTTCTCTTCCTCTCTGACAGATGATTAGCTCTTATCTCTGTGTGGATTTCTCTCGAGCGCTATAGCTGTGTCAGGTGGAGTCCACAGGAAATGAAATCTCGCTCTCCGTCCCACCAAGGCTAGGCGTAATCCTGGCAACCAGATTAGCGGGCACACTAATTGAATGCAGCACCCCTTTATGCTAACCTGTTTGCTGTTTACTGGGGTATTTTTAAGCATAACCGTCTTCCCAATTAGGAAAAGATTTCAGATTAATACTTAAGTCAGTTGGCTCTTAACGTGGCTAACAACAACAAACAAATGACAAGCTCTAAAAATAAAAGCACGTCTATATTTAAACAAATAGATTGGAGAGGAATTTCAATGCCTCTAGTCTTACTAATGAAGAGGTGTGCAGATTTTTACACATTCAATGGGCAAAACTCTGCCTTTGTCTGTTTAATGGTTCTTTGGCACCTTGAGTTCAGGAGAAGCCAATTTGTAACAATGACAGCATGTGTGTGTATGTGTAAGGTGTGTGTGTGTGTGTGTGTGTGTGTGTGGTTAGTGCAGCACTAAAGCTACACTGGTTCGCTTCAAGGTGTAAAAGCCTGATTAGTTCCTCTCTGTGGCGCGGTGGCCGGGAGGATGTCACCAGACAAAAACACCCACGCGCCTTTCATCCTCACACACACCTTACACACACCGATGGAGATAAGGACCTCAATAACAAACAAGCTTGGCCAAATACACATATATACATAGACAAACACACACACACACACACACACACACACACACACACACAAAAACCACACACACAGCCTCACACCGTGATTAAAAAAAGTCTTTGTAAATAAAAACATTTAACAACACCTCTCTCTCTCCTCCTTTTTTCCCCCCTCGCACACGCACACACACACACACACACACACACACACACACACACTCCCTCGCTTTATTCTTTACTCTTTTCTGATATTCCCCAGGTAGGCCTTTCATTCTGCTCAGGTCTTGCACCCTGTCGCAGCTCTCTGCCTCTGTGTCAGAATCAAAACCTTTTTCTTTTTTTTTCCTTCTTTTTTTTTTTTAGAGAAGACAAGGCCCAAGCGCCCCTTCTTCCTCCTCTTGTCCGAGTGTTGTACTCCCGCCGTCTGTGTGACTCCCCGCTTGTGTTTGGTTTAACCAAATCAACAAACAGCTGAAAGGAAAAAAGGAGGAGAGAGAGAGAGAGAGAGAGAGAGAGAGAGAGAGAGAGAGCTGGGAAGGGTGCAGCTCCAAATGCCTTCCACTTCCTGTCCAGATTATGAGATAGGTGACACGCCAATATTTCACCTCCTGTATTTGGTTTAGTGTCTCCCCTGTGACTTACAATCACAAAGAGGGAGGGAAGGAGAGACAACATGGACAGATGGAGGACAGAAAGAGGAGAAATAGGGAGAAAGTGATAAGAAAGAGGCAGATTTTTATTTTTTTGCCCAGCCTACACAAAAGTGCTGGTTTTAAATGTTTTTTCTTACACTGTATAATTGTTTACCTTAGTTTACCTCAGGTTAGCTTGCATGCTAATGAATTTGCTTGCTGGTTTTAATTACACCATTAAATTGTTTACTGTATTAAGTTGACAGTTAGAATGTTAGCAAACATAGATGTTACACTAGTATACATACTGTTTATAACTGGTATGATATTAAAATACTCATCTTAGCTAAGCAAACATGTAGCTAACAAAACCCCTTCCTGTTTTTCTTCAGTGCTGCTTAGCATAAAATTCAGTTTGGTTTTATTTACTAGTTTAATAGCATGCTAGCAAACTTATCCATTTATACAGGTTAGTCAGAAAGCTACTAATAGAGGTGTAATAATGTTAGCTAAACTAAAAATAAATAAATAAATAAATAAATAAATAAAAACATAGACTAACAAGAAAGGTCCCATTCTGATTGAGTCCTGCTTAGCATAAAATACTGTTTCTGATTGGTTTTATGTTAGTTTCTTGCTAGTGAATTTGTTTCCTGGATTTAATTGCAGAATAAAATAGTTTCTCCATGTTCTCAAGGTTATCTGTTATGTCAGATAGCTACTGCTAAAAAAAGGTAATAACCATTAGCTAAGATACATACTATATGTAGCTGTCTTTTTAGCTGCATTTAGGCACGAGATTAGCATAGCTAATGATGCTGTGTAATTAAAACCAGTATTCTGTGCTAAGCAGTAGTCCAACGATGCTTGCTAATGGCTTGCTAGCAAATGTGGCTTGTTACATAATATTAGAAAAGGTGTCACTTGATCCAAATTTGATCAGTTGTTGAGACAGAGACATGTGTCAGGATGTGGAAGCTCCAATGCTGCTGCAACTACTCCTTCTTATTTTATGATCCTACCCCCTTCTACACACTCACATACGCACTCACACATGCACAAAGGTGTTATCCATGAATAGATCTTTGAATCTGAGGCTACCCAAGCCCCTCTCTCCCTCTCTTCCCTGCCAGTAATTATCTGTTTTGAGTTTGCTAATAGCCAGAGGAAGAGCGTTTCGGCAGGATTAAAAAGGCTTCTGTATCTTGCGTTCAAAGCGATGAAGGGGCATAGTGGACATGGAGAAGGAGATATGTTTTGTCCCTCCGCACTGACCCTGGAGACAATAAGCAATGATTCCATATCAGGTATGCACTTAAAAGGGGCTGTTAGGAGCGTGCCGTCTCGAGGAAAAGCAGCGCCGAGATGAAAGACTTTTGTTAAAAGTTGGGCTAAGCGCAGGTTTCCTGTGGACTACTGCAGCTCCTAATGTGCCCGACCCACACTGTCCACTCTTCCTCCCTCTCTCTCTCTCCTCTCGTGCTGTCTTCAAGGGGGGGAAAGTAAACCCTTCTAGCCGCCTAGATTAAACGGAGAGATGGCGACAGGAAGCAGGCGGGAGAAAAAACAAAGGGTGGCCAGGGTGAGGGATGCTGGGAGTTTTATCAGGTTGGCGATGGAAAATGCCAGTTTGTCTGACTCCCAGTTTTTTTCCTTTCTCTCGCTCTCTTTCTCAAAAAGTCTAAACAGCCTTCTTCTGTCCTTCTCCCTTTCTCTCTCATCCTCCTCCCCCCACACATGTTCTTCTCCCTCCTGCGATGACACAGTCTTCTGTCCTTTTCGCAGGGGCACTGGTTTGGCAATTAAGGAAGAGAAAAAGCTTTCATTATTGTCTTGCTTATCTTTTCTGGAAGGAAAAACGCGAAAATCCCCCAACAAAGAGGAGCGTGTATAAGATGATTATGCTACAGTCCCAGAACCAAAATATCGAGAAGTGGGGGGAGAAAGTGTTTTGCTACACTTATAGAGTGTGCTAGAGGATTATGGGAGAACTCTGCTAGGTTACTGATCGAGGCAATTACCAAAACGACTTATAGCTTGACCTGAAGTTCCGCAGTGCATTTGACAATTATGGCTGTATTTCCAGAGGTTGACATAGTTCTAGATGAAATCAATAATTGGATAGAGTTTCATAAAACCATATACAGTGTTTACACTAAAAATGTAAACATTGCAGAGGTATTGGCAGACAAGACGGTTCACCGGTGCAAAGCAAAAGTAACTGGTTACCAGAAGCAAATTTTTCACACCCTATGTCCTTTCCCCTTCAGTGAATTTTATTTGTGTTTGGTCTGAGCTCAGCTTTAGCTTAAAAAGCGTAGTTTTCAGGTGTCTCCTGCATCGCTGTAGTGAGGTGTAGTCAAACATAGTAAATGCTACAGCTAAACCGTAGATGTCTTTGCTGGTCAATTCCGTCTGGCATTTAAGACTGAAATGTTATTATTCGAGAAGAGGTTCAAGTGGTATGCTGAGGGTTACATAATGAAATACAGCGCAAATCAGTCTTTCTTCTGAGCCCCCACTGTAAAGATCTGATACAGGCAGGACCGTTGGGCCATCCAGCTCTCAGGAGACACGATGACCCCCAGAATTCTCCGGCTGCTAATCGGTGTGATGGCTTGCAGGCATAGATACCTCAGTGTGCATGTGTGTGTGTGTGTGTGTGTGTGTGTGTTTGTACTCCCGCTGAGCTCTGCTATAAGGGAGTCCATAATGACAATAATGTGTTTAACTTGTAAACTAGTCGGAGACGGATTACCGGTGTCCACGAGAAGTGCGCGGAGGCGACGATTCAACTGTTCACCTTTTTCCCTCTACATCTGTCCTCATAATGACCTGTCCTCTCTCTCTTTCTCTCTCACTGTCTCTCTCTCTCTCTCTCTTTCTCTCACGCTACCTCAGGCATCTTTTCTCAGAGTCTTCATTGCATTTCCCAATTAGAGTCGGACTCATTATTAGTTTATTAGCAGTGGCAGGGGCTCCGCGAAATGTGTTTGCTGATATTCAGTTGTTAATGACCAAATTCAAGCCCTATTGAACGTATTCACAGCTGTGAGAGGTGGGCTAATAATAGCTTCCCAAAAACAAAAGATGAAGGAAATGGCATTATAGGGGCATAACAATGGAGGCCCATTGGAGCTCTAATGGCATGCCCTTTCATTTAGAAATTGTTTCCTTTTTTCTCTGAGCTGCTGCAGGTTTTTCTTTTTCTTCTTCTTCTGTTTTCTGTAAAGCCTCTCACTCAGCGAAGGCATTACTGCAGGTCAGGAGCATGTTTGTTTGTGTAAATCGAGTGTTCTGAAAAGTACCGTTACCTGAGGGAAATACTCTCCTCACCACCCCGCAATCAAACCCCCCCAGTTGCTTTATCATTTCTATGTTATGTGACTGCTTTAGTCTGCATTAGCATGGTCTTAACAAGGCAGGTAAATTGTTCATTAGGGTGTAGGTAAGGAGGAGGAGGGGGATGCTGGGAGTGAACGGGGTGGGGGGGGGGGGAGGAAAAGTGAGAAGAGCAAACAAGTCGAGGCATTTGTTCACAGTGTAATCTACACATCAATTATCCTGCTGCGCTAATTAGCACCTAGCCATACCCCAGGTACCCGGCACTCACAGAAGCTCTAGCTTTCATGCCCCTGATCAAAAAAGAAGCAGATTGATGGAAACATAGGGAGAATAAACCCATGGGCTCCTTGGTGGAGAGAAGGTAAGAGAGGAAAGAAAAACCTTAGATCAAAACTTCCTTTTCTACATCCTGAAATCCAGTGTGGAATCCTGCCACAGCCCGAGTGAAAAGAATCTATTCAATTATGGAAGGGGACATGCATGGATATCATGTATTGCGTACCCAAGAAGAAAATTGGTGTTGTTTTGGTGCCATTGCCAACATGTTTGCTAGTGCTTAGAAAGTTTGTACAAATGTGCATAAACTCGGCCATTCCATAAACTACTTCATTGTCTCTGCAAAAAAAAAAAAAGTGTCCAAATGTGCCGTAAATTTGAGTAGAGTCGCGCTTTCAGAATGGCAAGATGGATATGAGCGGCTTTTGTCATGCTAACAGCCTCTGTTGTGCAATAAACGTATAGGGGGCCGTTTTGTTTAACTGGCCTGCCTGAAGATTAAGCTTTAGAAAGGTGCGTTTAGCATGTGAAAGACCAGCAGGAGGTTCCCCCTTAGTATGCCGTGTGTTTGGGGGGGGGGGGGGGGTTGGGGGGGTTCGGTCTGTCTCAGATCGTCAGCACTGAGCTGGAAACCACAGCTCTTCTCTGTGAGAGAGAGGTGGCTCTTCGCAGCAGAGGCTAATTAAATATGTGGTGTGTGTGTTTGTGAAGCAGGCAGTGAAAAGGTAGGTGATACAGAAGAGGGGGTGGTAACAGGAAAAAAGCACAAATGATGCCGACAAAACTGCTCCGATTGTGTTTACATGCACCTGCTTCATGCATTAGTAATAAGATTTGGTAAGAACTTCTGTTTGCCTGGTGCACTGAGGTTTGCTCTAAGCACACACCTTCACAGGATTCCTTCTCTTCTTAGAAGAAGCTGGTATGTCGGCAATGCATCAGAAGGTGTTGTTGTAGAAGATAAGATGCTGGTATGAATGGCTTGGCCTTTTGAAGGTTACCAGGGCCTGTGCCATGTTGGTTTGGTTCAGAAGAGATAAGAGGTAGATGACATTATGGATGTGATATTATGTTGGAAGTTAGTATGGTGTGTTTAGTGTAGTTGAGGTAAGGTTAGCAAGGTGTACAATAAACAACTGTTGGTTTCAAATGGGAGGGTTAGGGTTGTTGCAGGAAAGTAGGTTAAAAATGTATTGCTTAGATTCAGATAACAACTGGACTGACAGGAAGTAGGGTGAACATGTATTCGTCTGGTTGAGGTAAAAAAAAAAAAGTGGTTGGTTGTTGTATTAGTGATACATGTTACAGGGTAGTCTGTTGTAAGGTAAGTGTAGGCTGGTCTGGTTGGTAAATGTTATCATAAATGGGTTACCATGTTGCAGGAAAGAGGGGTATAAGGTAAACCTGTGTTGGTTGGTTCAGGGGACAATTGGGAGGTTAAGGTTTGGAATATACTTATTGGGGTAGTGAAGCTTAACGCTGCACAAGTATGTGTATAGCATGGGCCTATTGGGGAGTGTAACAGTGTCAGGTGCGATTGGCTTGGAGTGGGAGAACTCTGGGGCTCCTGGATTCACTGGGGCCTCATTTGCTGATTGGAGAGTGGAGGTAGCAGGATGAAAAGGGGCTGTTTCCTGCTGCTTGTTTGATACCTGGTGGGGAAGCTATTCAGGTGACAAAGATCCAGCCTGGTAGGGGGGGAACAGATGTGCTTTACTCCCTCATTAGCATTTGAATGAGCTGCTCAGATTGGACTGGCCAGGGGGGCTGAGCCCCTCACCTGGATAGTCCCACTCTGATCTTTACACCATCTGCGGACTTCTGCCCCCCATCCTCACATCAAGTTATCCCCCAACACACACACACACACACACACACACACACACACACACACACTGATCTGACCCCCTTTAAACCCTCTCCCCGCCCCTCCTGACCCCCCGGCTTCAGCACTGGCAGAGTTTTATGACACTAATCGACTTTCGTCAGCCTGGAGCACAGATGCTATTCAGAAAATGTGCCTTCACACCGATTTTGTCCTCTCATTGTGCTCAAAACATATCGAGAATATTCGGCTCCACAATGAGTCCCCAGACTATGACCTGGTTTTGCTCGAACTTGGAAGAGGTCCAAAATGGCATCTTTACCAGCCAACCCTTGTCTCATTTCTTAAATAAATTCTTGGCTGTCACACTTTTTTAAACAAATTTATTTATTTTTTCATTCATATGCACAAAAATGCGTCTTCATTACTCCACAACATAAAGTTGATGAATTAAACTTTCCTTTCATTGGCTCTGCCAGAAGGTGTTTTAGGTGCGAGTGTTAGTGATCAGATCATAAATAACCACCCTGTGCATATTTAATGGTCTTTCCCAAGCCTGTGTTGTTTCTGTGTTTGTTTGCGTTGACACTTTCATTTGCCACTTCGCCACTTGGCCGTGGAGCTTGTAGAAAAAAAATAATAAACACGCGAGGACACACACATTTTGTTTTTACATACCTCTGTGTTTTGATTGGTCAGGAGTCAGTGACAGCCTGATAATGTTGATCTTCAGGTGCTTGCTCAGTGTTCCTTAGATAAATGTTGCAGCGTTTCAAAAGGTTGTTCTGAGCCGTTTGCGGAGGAATGCGGCACAACCTTGACCAGCTCGACGTGTTATTTTCACCCTCCCTTATCTCAGAGTCTGCCTGATAGTTTAGGCGGCTTGTAAAAAAAAAAGGTTTTTAAAAGTTATGTGGGAAGCACAAAATGGGCTTTTGAATTCAACATTAAAGGAATATCATTTTCATACTCTAGCTGCAGAATTGCTGAAACCACCTTACAGCACGAGTGTACACGCTTCCTTTTGTCTGGGGTTTCATCCCATTAAATACACACCATAACGAAAATCACGATCAAACGGGCATGTTATGGAGAATAATTACAGCCGAGGTCCGGCTTGGCCATTATTAAACAAAAACGCACAGTAATCTGCCCTGGCAGTGCAATATGTTACTGTAGCATTTTAATTAATCTTACAGGAAGTGTAATAAATTTACACTATCAGATTGGAGCAATAGTGTATTTAGATTTATTAATGCTTTTAATCAGCTTTGGAAAAAAAAAATAATTTCCCCCTGATTTGCTTACATTTGAATTTGCATATATTTAGTGCACCTAATTTATTTTTATGGATTCCTTTTTATTAAAATGGGACATACGGGCCTTGAGCAAGAGGGAAAACAAAATGTAAAAATGCTTATTTCTACTCAGAACATCCTCGCCAAAAAAGGACATTCGTTTTAGTGACAGAACAGGCTGCTGCAAAACTCCATTTTATATTCAGGCCTTGCCAAGTATTAACAGGTCAGCCTATTACTCATTTCAGTAGCAAATGTATTATTGTATTTATGATGGGAATATTTGCCTGCATATTTGCAATGAGAAGTGGTGTAGTTAAGAGGTGATTACGTGGCTGTGCATTGTGCGTTGTCTGAGGCGAAACTCTTTAAAGGCCACTGAAACAGCCATAAAGCAAAAAAAGAAAAAAAATGTACATTTAATTTGTAAAGACGATGGCACGAATAAGAAAAAATATTCACATAATCTTTCAGGTGCTATGTTTTCACAGCTATATGATTCAACCATAAGTTTTAATATTTTTCTTCTCTTTTTGGTGTACTAGTTGGATGTGGAAGGGTTCATATAGGGGAGCCATACATGGGATGTTCACACAAACTCATCTTTTCCTACAATCTAATACTCTATACTAACTCTAAAATGAATTTTTAAATTTTAAGTGTGACGACGTCCGAAAAAAAGGGGTGACAAAATGGAAACAGATATTCGTGGTGGATTTTAGGTTTGTGCATTGTTGTGAGTGTGTGTATTAGAGAAAGAGAGGGAGATAGAAAGAGAGAGATGTGAGTAGATCAGTAGAGTCCTCTCTTATTAAATAGGCCGGCTCGCTGATAAGACCCGGCTGTACGTTATCAATCTGGCGCCCGCTGCAACGCACATCAAACCAACAACGGCTCACACTGACCCTGTCAGCGCATTCCACTACCTGGGAGTATGTGTGTGTGTGTGTGTGTGTATGTGTGAGGAGGATAGGAATAGAGAGATTGTCTCTGTGCCAGTTTGTAAAAGAGCATTGGTAGGGGAGGTGGGAGAGGCGTGTACCCATGGCACTCGGCCATGCTATCTCTCAGTTAGAGAGTGGTGGTAGAGGGGGGTGAACTGGGATTGGCAGCAATGGGAAACTTTTAGAAAACACACAACAGCTTTGTGCCTTATAGCAGGGGATCTTAAACTTTTTGCACCCAGGGACTTTTTTAACTGTTGAAAACATTCCACAGACTCCCCCCATCCAGTGCTGATTTATTTTACAAACATAATTAAACTATTCAAATAGGAGTGTGTAGTAATCATGGTGCGCAGTTATATTTGGGTTTGGATTAAATTTATTCGATTCAAATGACCTGTCAATTAGTCTAATCACTTTAAAAAATCAATAATAATAAAAAGAAATCTTGTGCTTGGACCCCTAATAATAAATCTGGTAATGGTGGGTTGTGACAAAATAATAACAAAATCACAGATCCCACTTTGAGAACCACAGCTATATAGAACATATAGAACAAGATAGTATCTTAGAAATATTATGTGAACACTTGACTATTACACAACCATTTTTATGTTAAATGACTGTTTGAAAAGATTCATTTAATTCTGCTGTCACATCTATTTCCATTTTTTCCCTCTATACATGCTTTCACACTTTTACTCCTAGCACTCTTACATAATGTAATATCACTTTAATCACTTTGCATCATTTCCCATGTAATTACCAGTTAATAAGCCTTTATATTTGGAAATCTGAAGCATCATAAAAGCTCATTTTTCCTCCTTATGTTATTTATTTTGACCTCAGTTCTTTTGTCCTTTTAATTTCACATGTTTAAATCACTATGTTCATTAGCATTCAGCGCTCTCCGATCCAGAGTCAGTGACAGCAAATTGCAGCTCAGTCCCAATTGCAGCTGAGCACTTTTTTTTTTTTTTTTTTGGAGTTGTAAATATTTGATGGGCGACCTGATTCAGGCGAGTCAAGCACCATTTCACACTCCCTTTCATGCACGCCGCTGCCAGATCTGCCTGCCTTGCTCACACACTCCACAATGAGAACAGATTTAGGTGGGAAGACATCAACAACCCAGATACAACGAACACCAGGGACCAGGTGTCTCTGCACTCGTCGCTCGATTCAGTCCCCGCATCTTTTCTATTTATACACATTTATGGAATAAACAAGGCCCAGAAAAAAAAGAAAATATGAAGTATCCTGAGCATTCGTCTTGAAAATGGCTGAAGCATAAAAGAGCTTTTCAGAGGCGGGAAAATAACAAGTGTGTGTCTTTGTGCGATGAAAGTAGCGGCTTTCCGACAGTTCAGACTGAGAGCTTTTTTTCCCTTTAAACTCTGCTAAAGGTTTTGTGTGTATTTGGTTAGTTACAGCAATTACGGCCAGTAAGTGACAGCCAAAAGCACGCAAGAGAGAGAAAGAGAGAGAGGAGAGAGAGCAGACTGCTTCCCTGTGCAAGACTCCTCTGTCGAACATCTGCTCAGAGATTTGCATATTAATTAACCCATATTAACTCTAATTATTCTGGGAAATTATCAAATAAATTAAATTTTCTAATTTTAACCTTTCCTTTGCTTGACGGATGTCAGCACAGGAGGAAACCCGGAAAAACGTACGCTTACGCTCACCTGGGCAACCGTTTTACGCCTTCTTAATTTTTTTCTGCTCTCCTATTTTTTCCGGTGCTGGTCCTGGGGGCAGCCGAGGGAGCTTTTGTATGCTTCAGCCTCTCTCTCTCTCTGTCTCTCTCTTTTTTTTTGTTTTTTTTGGCTCCCATGTCTGGGAGGTGGGGGACACTGGGCCAGGAGCATGTGTGTGTGAGTGAGTACAGATGGCGAACTCGGGCAGGACGACTAGAGAAGGAGAGTCAGGCCACCGAGCCGAGAAGCCAAGCAGCCGAGCAAAGCTCCGAGCTTTCGGTCTTTTTTTCCAGCCTGTTGCTTCGGCCTCAGCAAATAAACGGGACTTTAATTCAATTAGGGTCCGGCTACCGTAGCTGGCTGCCTCGTGGTAAAAATGATTGAACATAACAACCCCCTTGCTGACACACACAAGGGCTCTGAAACACTCCAGAGTTGCATTGGTTTGCTTTACACTTCACTGGTTTCTTCAGCATCCATGGGGCAGCTTTGCGCTTTTGTTCAGTTTTGGCCACTGTCCTTTTTCCCCATTTTTCTTTCTCAAGACCAACCTTTTTTTTCTTATACAGTTGTAGGACATTAT
>JANDJT010000021.1:8362757-8374154 GCA_024331685.1 Stegophilus panzeri | reverse complement strand
ACACACACACACACACACACACACACACACACACACACACACACACACACACACACACACACACACACGCACACACTGTGACCCCCCCTTGAGCCATTCAGGTGATCTGTGTGTATGAGACAGGCAGGAGAGGGCATAGTTATCCTCCAGTAGGGTTACCGTCCTCACCTATTACCCCCACTGACACACAGCAGCTGCTCCAGCAGGCAGAACATCCAGGAATAGCTCCATCACTTCTCCACCTCAGGGGAGCTCTGAACTCATGCTCTCCCATAACCAGAGGCCGTTGTCTGGGCATCGGTGCAAGCCTTCCCCTGGATCTGGATCTACACTGGGTGTTTGAAAGAAACCATGCCCCCAGGTTGGATTGTAGTTAAGGAGAGTGTAGGGAGGGAGACACTAACTGCACAGGAGTCTACAAGAGCATTTTTCAGGACAAGCGGAGCAGTGGTAAAGGTATGCAAAACAAGACGTTATTGGACTGTCTGCTTTGATTAAATAGTCTGGAATTCTTCCAGGTTACATTCTAATGATATTCACATTGCCTTGTAACTCTGCTATGTCTTGTCAGGTTTATTGAGGCTAACAGGTAAGAAATGGATAAGTAATGTTTTTATTATCCATTGCCTGTAGCTTGCTAAATATTGCTTTATTTGGCTTTGTTGTTTCCTCAGTTTTATGTTTTGTCACATTTATGGGTTTATGTATTGTATTCGTAACCATTCATGACTTGATATACACACAAGTGAATGAACGTGTCCTTCAAGACTTAAAAAGCGAAAAAAAAGAGAGCAATGGCATTCTTCTGAGAGTCAAATATTCAGACAAAAGGCACAATTCCCACCACTTTCAGCCTTAAATGATTTTATGATCACTTGTGTTCCCTGCTAATGGTGCTGAATTGCCACAAAACCCTCACATGACTGTTCAGACTAAATATTGTCTATTTTTTAAATTATTTTTTTTATTTACTATTTTCATTTTTCAAGAACCTTACCTCAGAACACTGCTAGCCTCTCATTGAGGCGCTAGTCATCATAATCAATACCAAATGCACAATACATGTCATTAGCGTCTGCCCTGTGTACCGTCTAACTGACAGGCCAATATGAGTGCCGTGAATAGGTTACGATGGGGAGCGCTAAGCCTAGCATTAACTGAGACTGGGGCAATTAAGGGTGTCATTTTAATTATCTGTAGCATTCGAGTGAGAGATGTTCCTTTTATTTACTCGAGATCAAAAGCAGGAGAGAAAAGCCGCGAGACGTAACAGGTAGCATCAGACGGAGAATGGCAGGCGTAATTGCCTTTGTTGCGGCTGACACTTGGATGAGGCAGAACCAAATAGAGCTTGTCATCTGAGAAGAACTTAGCCGAGAAGTAAACATTATCATTTCTTTGTCTCTCGCCACTAGCAACACAAAAGATTGATTAGCAGAGAGGTGAGGAACAGAAATAATGGCCGTGGTGACATTAGCAGGTTGGAATTATTGTGTTGAAGTGCACAATGCCAGCCGAGGAATGGCTGTCTGTCAGAGATGCCATTTAAACAATACACACACTCTTGAGTAAAAATTTTTTCCCCGTTCCTTGTCTAAATTAGCGAAGTTATGCCCTCCCCCGCCATTATTGTTCATTCTTTTCAAAACGTCCAACAGTAAGTACTAAGTTGCTGGAAGATTTTAACTTCTGCTTAATATGACACTCTTTATATTCTCTTTCTCTCTTTTTTCCTCTCTCTCTCTCTCTCTCTCTCTCTCTCTCTCTCTCTGTCTGTCTCTCTCTCACTGCCTGTGTCAGTTTTTATGACTCATCTACTAACAAACATTTAAGATTTAAATTGTGTTCTGGTGCGCAGACTAATAGCTCACAGCACAACACTAATACTCAAACCTTGGACCCTTATTCGTTGTAATGCAGGGAGTACAAATTTTAAAGCACTGAAAATGAATAATAACCCATTTACAAGCACTAAGTAAAGATTGCATACCAATAAAAAGCAATAATGATGTTGAGTGCTATTTGGACACATGTAAAGAGCTCAATTTCCTGCATTTTCCCCAAGAATTTAAATTGACTCTAAATGACTTGTATATCAATATTTAGTATAAAACATGATATATCTTCTTTAATTGTGTAAAATATTTTATAATAATAACCAAAAATAAATGGTTTTGGTTTAAATGGTGCTCACTTTGGTTAACAGTTTCCTACATTACCCAGAATGCCTTTTGACTACCTGCGAATAGTGGTGCAAGTCGGATTTAGTCGTCACATCATCTCTGTCAAAAGAGAGCGATGAAGCAGTACTTTAATCATTTGGTTTGTCAATCTCTCAGTCCTCCTCATTTGTACAATCTGATCATATGGATAAGGTTCCAAAGCTTCAACTTTAGCACTAATTCCGCCGTCATTTGCTGTAGATTGCTGTGTCTCTGCCGTAACAACCATGTTTTCTATCTGCATTACATTCTTGCACCAACGTCTAATTAAATAAAAAATATTTGGATAACATATTTCATGTGTTTCAGGGTGGAGTTTTCCTTTCTGTATGTGCATTCATGTCTGCTTTTATCCTTTCGACCTTGTGTTGAAGCATTCCTTCATTACTTTCAACAGATCATTCCGATTTTCTCGTATTTATTTCCTCTGACGTTATGCTCTCTGTTTTTTTCCTCGCTCTTCATCCCAGAATATTAAGCTCAGACCCCATTGCCCTGTCGTCAATGAGTCATTCGGAGTCTTCCCAACCCACTGAAACCTGTCCTGCTCTGTCACTGTGTGTGTATGTGTGGAAAAATAAAAGAAAGCTTTTAAACCTGTCCAGCCTTAGATAATTTAATTCAGCCATCTTCTGGCTCGCAGTTCTTTCACTTCAGCCTGTGGATCAGTATTTGAGAGGGAAGGGGGTGGTGTAGAAGGGGGGCTGCGCCCAGGGCTTACCAGGCCTCCCGTTCCTTTGTGTTGTGCCCTAACCTCACACAAACCCCACAAAGCAAAAAAAAAAAAAAAAAAAACACTGCCTGTCCGCCACCAGGCAGGGAAAGAGTTAAAATCCATGTCGGAGTAGGTGGAGGGGTGGGCACGGGGCAAAAAGAGAGAGGGGAGGGGTAAAAGGAGCACATTATCAATCGCGCCTAAGGTATATCTGGACCACACATCAAGTTTTGAATGTCTCACTTTCCTTTCTCATCGTCCATTCTTCCTTCAACCCCCCCCCTCTTCTTTTGTCTTCTTTCTTTTTTTTTGTTCCATCTACCCCCTCTCTATCAGTGAGGGCATTACCCAGTCTGAACTTGCCTAAACCCTTGTGGTCACACCTCTTGAAAAGGTTTTGTTTCCTCCATCAATTGGTATTCAGTCCAGGTCAGCGGATGCCTCTGGCCTCGGCTCCGTCGCTGTTTTCATTTTAATTTGCACCTGTTGTGCAGTTGTTCGGAAGGCAAGTGCGGGCCGGCGGATTAGCCAAAGATCATGTTATGAACAGATATGCGTGGTGTAATCTTTTCTGTCCACAGGGGAACGGTAAGAAAGCCTATGCTTTTCAGACACCCCCCCCCTTTTTTTTTTTTTTTTTTTGCTTTTCACATCCGTGAGAGTTTTATTCAGTGGGCTGGCTGTTATGTGACGAAAAAGTCAAGTCTGAGAAAAAGTTAGCGACATAATTATTTTCCCTGTTTTCTTTTTCTGTGGTTGGCATCAGGCCTCATGCTTTTCTGCAAACTGATTTGCTTTATCGAGCAACTGCAGAGTGCAGGGCTAGCTCAGAAAACTCTCTGTTTCACTGTTTTTCCCTTTTGTTGGTTCCCATGATGTCATGGCTTCATGGTTGATTGTATTCCAAAGATGAGCCTTGCGTTCTATCTCTAATGTCTACTAAATATCTCCATTGTTTTTTTTTTTGTGCATGTATTTTAAATGCAGGTCATTTGATGAATAAGAAGTTAAAATTTTCCTGCTTTAGCCTGCAGACATTTTCAGATTCAGGCATTTGGACATTTTTTTTCCTTTACTGAAGAGAGGAAAGCCCTTAAGACTTGCTTTTGTCACTCACTTGTCAGTGACATTGCTGACATTATCATATATTTTGAGATATTTTCAGAGATTTTTCATTGTAAGGAAAGGCATGGAGGAAAGTGATAAAATGGAAGAAAAACACCTCTACCTGAATGGCAAATATATTCAGATATAAACACACTCAGAAACCAGAATTACGCACAAATCATCAAAATAATTTACTGATGAAATGAAGGGATATTAATGATATATTTACATCTGATGGAATGTGAATGTGAAGCATGTGTGAAAGGTGCAGCTCTCTGGAATCTCAGGCTATTTTGGTGCGTCAGAGTAGCAGCTGGTTGCTCACACAAACATAATGCAACACACACACACACAAACACACACACATATACACTCGTGTCATGTTATGTTATGTTATATTTACATGACTCATTTTTGACCTCATAGTCATTCGGTTAAAAATGTACCCTCTGTGTTTCAGTGCTAAACTATGAGAACGTAGTGGAGACCGGATCCGAGACAGACGAAGAAGACAAGCTGTTGGTGTCCGAGGAGGATGGTTTACTGAACGGCTCCGCCAGTCCAGCCAGCCTGGCCAATCACGAGCCAGCAGCTCCGCTATCCCCGAGACTGGGCCATGCCCTCGTGACGAAAATTGATGACGAGGAAGATGAAATGCGGGACAGTGGCGTGGAGCACGTATGGAATGAGAACGACATTCTGAGAAGCTCAGTCGACGGTACAGGTACAGTTCTTTCTTTTTCAGCTCCTATTTTGTGTCACAAGCCCCACCCCTTCCCTATTGAACACACCCCTTTCATTTTCCTAGTGACGGAAAGGCAAGAATTGAGATTATCACTAGTTGGAATATAAACAGTGTCCATAAACACAAAAGGTTTAGAATGTAAGATTTTCAGGTAGCGTGGACAAAAATCGCACATCGTATGATGATAAAACTACTTACTGTGTAAGCAGTAAAACTACTTACTTTTACTTACGGTAAAACTACTTATGGAAGTGGCAGAACGTAAACATTTGGTTTATTGATTGTAAAGTTGCAAAGCTACCATGCATGCTAAAGGATGGAAGAAATATCCTTATTTCCTCAAGCAACTTTTTAGCTATTTTTAAATGGCTACAAACGTATTATCTCCAGACATAACATTGCTCCAGACATAACATATACTAAAGGCTTGTTTTTATTTACAATCTGCATCATGATTATTAATGATTTCTTAAATCACACATCTATCGTAACAGGATCTTCATCGTATTATTTAGACACGAAGAACACACGATACTGTAGAGTTTGTTATAGAATTCAGCCAACTTTATTAAGATCTTATAACGTATGAAAAGTAAAAATCTTTTAAAAACAAAAAAGTCTGTAAAAGTTATTTATTTTCATATAGATGTAGTTAGTTCTTCCAAGTTTTGTGAACTTGTTTAAGTTATTCCATATCCAGGAGGCAAATTTGACATTAATTTCTTATTTTTTGCTGAAGAATTGAATGACATTTCTGACTGGGATCGATGCCTAAAAAAAAGATTTGTACCAGGAACTCACTTCCTAATTAGAGCCAGAGCTAACCATTTCTCTTTAAATGTACATTCAGATTCAGCGAGTGTGAGATATTTGGAGTTCCCTGACACCCTCATTTGTAATTATCGCCACATTAGGACGAGGGAGACCCGGCAAACTTTGTACATTTTTTCCTGCAAGCGTCATTGGCGAGCGAGCGGCAGTCATGGATGCTTGAGAGATAAATACTTTTAATTAGGGGGAGAGGGTAATCATTAAAGGAAGCCAGGCTGCTGCCGCAGAAAAAAAAAAAAAAAGTCGTTAACAATCTTAAATGAAATTTTTATTTTTATGATAGCCATTTACATGTATAATAAGAGTCAATGATTCTTGGAAGCATGTGACAGAAACGGAGTGTGGCGAGAGCTGGTGGAAGACAGCCCCATTTAAATGAGCCAGGCTCGGCTATTCATTTTTGCTAATGAACTAGCTGTGCGCGGGCCAGGCAGAGAGGGAGTGTTCAGGAGTCTAAAAATTTAATACGCTCCAAATAATGTGGCCATTTACAGAGGAGGAGCTTGCCTTACTGGCGTTATTAACGTTATTAACTCCAAATTCCCTTCAGGAGACGATTCGTGATCATTATTTGCAATATTCCCGTGCAATTTTCCCTCCTTTTCGAGGAGGAGTTTGGAGAGGGGTTCCGCTTCGTGACTGTAATTTCATTTTTTTTCAAAGGTTGTAAATCATGAAAGATAAACAAATGCCTGTTTCAGAGAGTATTGGTTAATTTGATAAAAGCTCTCGGAGCCGTAGTGTCTGAGATTCAGCTGTGTTGCAACTCGGAGATAGCGTGTGTGTGTGTGTGTGTGTGTGTGTGTGTGATAAAACCTGAGCGACATATCTGAAAGGCAGGGGAGAAGTTCATTAGCTTTGGGTGAAGGAAGCAATCCCTCCCTCTTGCTTAAATTCACCGCCACTTTCACTCTCTCTGGCTTTTTTTCACTCTTTCGGTGCCTCAGTGTCTGCAGTGGAACCTCAGTACATAGCTCAAGTTTGAGATAAGACTCTCTCCAACATATCTCTCTCTCTCTCTCTCTGTTTATGTCTCTGTCTTTCTATCTCTCCTTCTTTTTAATCTCTCTCTCTGTGCATCTCTATCCATCTGTCTCTCTCTCAGTTTATGCCTCTATCTCTTTCTCTCCCTCTTTCTCACTCTCCTTTTTAATCTCTTTCTCTCTTTCTGTGTGCATCTCTATCTATCTGTCTCTCTCTGTTTATGCCTTTATCTCTTTCTATCCCTCTTTCTCTCCCTCCTTTTTAATCTCTCTCTCTCTCTCTGTTTCTCTCCGTGCATCTGAGTGTGTGTGTGTCTCTTTCTGTGTTGGGTTCCCTCCCTCTTTGTGTCTCTCTCTCTATCCCTCTTCTCTCACCATCTCTTAATATGTTTCTCCATCTTTGTCTGCCTGTCTGTCTCGTTTGCTATTTTGCTTTCTGTCTCTATCTGTCTCTTTCTGTGGGTGTGTGTGTCTCTCTCTCTCTGTGTCAATCTCTCCATGTCTGTGTCTCTCTTGCCTGTGTGTGTGTGTTTCCCTTGATCTTTCCATGTTTGTATCTCTCTTTCTCACTGCCTGTGTTTGTGTGTCTCTCTATATCTCACAATTGGTCTTGCTCTCCCTCAATTGGTCTGTGTCTCTCTCTGTCCATTTGTGTTGGTCTCTCTCTCGCTCTCGCTCTCTCTGTCTCTCTCTCTTCTAACCGAATCAGCCACCGCCACCGTCCTTGACATTCTTCCATCCCACAATGCACTTCACACGGTGTGTTGGAAGGCGTGACATCATTATCTCAGCCGCCCTGTTTTGAAATAAGTCACCTGCATTCTTTGGCGCTTTCTTTCTTTCTTTTCTCTCTCTTCACCTTCTCTTGCTTTACATTTCGGGCCAGGCCGAGATTATTTTTTTTTTTGCAGGAAAATAACAAAAGCGAAAAGGGAACCGTTTGTTTTTGCAGAGCAGGGTTCCAGCACTAACCGGCTGTAAAGAAGGGGAATGTTTTGAAAAGAAACACGGCGTGTGCTGTTAGGTAGGGAGTGTTTGGTGACGGGGGTGAGAAATGGCGGCCGACACCGCCGGGTCACGGAGGGAAGCTGAACACTGGCCTCTTCCTCCCTCTTTTTCTGTCTCTCCTGACCTGATGGATCAGCACTGATTTATTCCTCTCAGACACAGGAGCCAGACACACAGGTCTCTCTCACACACTGACAACTATAAACCTTTCTGCCCAGATAAACGTGAGACGTGTGTGCGTGTGTGTGTATGTGTGTGTGTGTTTGTGTGTGCAGAGAGATGGTATAACATAGACCATGTCTTCCTCCTGCTGGAGGACAGCTCTGTTCTCTCTGACCTCTCGTGATTTTCATTAGCAACTTCATTCTGCACATACTGCATTTTCTACAAGTAATTTGGGCCTTAAAGCTTATTTAATAGACCTTATGGATCACTTTTGTACATTTTAAGGCGCGTCTTCTCTTTAATATGTCCCAGTGAAGGTCCAAATGTTCATATCCTTTGATTCATGAGACTGGATATCCTTCTGACCACTGGTAGATGCTGGTCATGTGACAGTGTCCAAAATCACTATAAAAATTAATAAAATAAAACAACAAACTTAATGGCATGGTTATCAAAAAGAAACTTCTCTTTGTTACGTTAACTATAAACATGGGCAAAAATAAATAATATAGCTGCTACTGCTAGCTATGTTGAAGCTGAGATCGCTCAAGCATTTTTTTTTGTATTTTTGCAAAGTTCAACAATCAGTATGTATAAATCTAAATGTAATGTATCAAAATGTATCAATTATATAAGAAATAATGAATGAAGAAAAGCTGAAATGCAGTGAGGAGTTTGTTTACGGTAACTAAGCAAGAACGTTCTCTTCCGTTACACAATGTGTTAGTATGTCCCAGTACTTGCATACTCTTTTGCTACACACTCAAATGTATGCACTTTTTCTTCACAAAAAGAGTATGTACATACTTTTAGTACATAGTGTAAGTAGGCGAGACTGAGATGCAGCACTAAGCTCTCTACCAAGCTATATAAAATGTGAAAAAGTATGTCAGTACTCATGCTTTTTACAGTATCTATCCATTTATTACAGTAACAGATTACAGTGTAAGGTCTCTTGCTCACTTTCTCTCTCTCTCTCTCACTCTCTCTCTCTTCGTTTCACTATTTCTCTGAGCTTCTAAGAAACTACACAAACACCTAATTCTATACATTCTGTCCTGCAGGTTTTAAAATGTTTTTTAAATAAACTAACCCTAATTGATTAACAGTTTGTTTGTAGCTTTATAAAACCACAATTTTATACGAACTTTCTATAAGTTTTTTTTTGTATTCATTGTCTTGAGTTCTGTGCTTCATTCATATGTTAATGATCTACACTTGCAAATGAAACTTTCCAATTAATATATCCTGCTTTCTCAATCCTCCATATATCAGGTTTTGATTGTAAAAACAAACAAACATACAAACTAACAAAAAAACCCATAACCCAGCAGTATTTTCCTGCTCAGCACAATGCGTAATGGTCACATGAGAGGCTGGGGAAGGCATGGCAATATTTATTACAGCCTCCGTCTTCTCGGAAATACCTTGATTTAATTTCTAACGCCAGACCGGAAGGACCGAAGAAGGACTCCCTAAGTTAATTGTCTCCGGGACTCTGACAATGCGCTGTTGTCCTCACCCTTGCCAAGAAAAATCCCTTGAGTTGGGTTTATGGGACAGTTTGTTCATGTGGCTGTTTTATTTATGTCCGTCCTACCTGAGGTTCTGCCCCTTCGTCCAACACGGCATGCATTAAAGATATTGGCGAGGCGTCATGTAATGAGTTAAATTTGTTGTGTACTATACAGTATGCTCAGGTGGACTTTTTTTCTTTGTTGTACTGCATGTGGTAAAATCTCTGTCTTGGTCTCTGTTTCTGACCAGAGAAACAGCACTTTTTCATTCCTCTCAGTCCCTTGACTCGCTCTTTTTCTCTCTACAGATGAACTGAAGGATGACTTTGACAGTATGGTGCCTGATGCCACTTTACAGCCAATTGGGAATGGTACAGATAAGTTTCACATGTTTCTAATGTTGTTGTAACCACACCCCCCTTACAGAAGTCACATGACTTTTCTCACATGAATAATCACATGATTCACATATGGTTTTCAGACGTTATTTTTTTTATTTTCATGTGATTTTTTGTCCACGTGATTCATTTTCACATGATTCATTTGCTTGCTATGTATTTTTTTTTTCTTTTTACGTGATTTTTTTCTTCATTTGTTTTCGTGTGATTTCCCCCCCCCCGCAAATGATTCATTCATTTATTTTCAAAAGATTTTTTACTCGATTCATATTGTTTTTCAATGATTTATTTTGTTTTCAAGTGATCTTATCACGATTAATTTATTTTTACATGTGATTTCCTCCCCACATGATTCATTTGTGTTTTCCAATCAAATTAATTAAATTTACGTTCACCTGTTACGTTCTAACATAAATAATAATTTTTCTTGTAATCACATGCAAAAACCTTATGATGACGTGAAATGAATGTTATTTTCCTGTTAGTGCCCACATCAAACCCAACACCCACAATCCTTCCTTGAACATTATCTCTTGCCTCCATCACATCACCAAGGCGCTCTGATTGGCCGTGGCGCCGGCCGAGTGATTGAGCGCTATTTAAAAAAATGTGAATTCTTCCTCATGTCTTGAACTCTGCCAGTGCTAACCACAGCCCTGGCTCTGGACAAAACCGGGAAACTCTTCAGTGTGGAAATGGAATTTTAATAAAGGTTTCCATTTATGATGTTACCCTTGTGGAAAGCAGAGCAGCCCATGCTGGTCTGTTTTTTGGAAATCCACTCATGAATTACAAGTATTTTGCTTCTGAACTCTGTACTGAATAGTTATAGAGCCAAAGATGAAGAGCGTGAGGAGGGAAACATGGAGGAGCATTAGTTAGTGCTTTAAGCTAGTGCAGCAACTTTTCCAAATCTTATTCCTGTCCGTAAATTGAATTTGAGTGCAAAACCCAATTTATTCAGATCATATCCTCTTCAAAGCTGGCTTCATCATTTGTTCATTCACCTTTAGCTCATTGCTGGCAAGACGGGAATCACATAAGCAAGGCTTAGGTGTGTGTGTGTGTGTGTGTTTATTTTAATTATACTGCACACACCACAGTGTAGGTTCCTTCCTGATAACGAAGGCTTCGTTTTACACACTCCAGTTCCTCGGATCTGAAGAGGGAACGCAAAAGGTCCATTGGCACTTTGACATTTTCGAGACATTTTTGACATCGACACAGTCCACTACCTTGACCTTTTAGCAAATTAGACCATAAAATGTTTACTGTCTGACAAATCTCGGTACACAGTTTACCTTTCACTTCGGCATGGCCTAATTAAAAAGGTGGCTAATAAAATCTCCGAGCGCTCCGTCACCTTCTCCATAGAATTCTGCCTAATTGACAGATGAGACGGCTCGAGGAGACACGGACGCTAATCTCTATACAAATATAATGAATAAGGGAGTGAGTCGAAGGAAACTTGGCAGTTTTCAGCAGTTTCCAGAGACATGTCAGTGTGTATATATATATATATATATATATATATGTATATATATATATATATATTACAGTGCCCTCCACTAATATTTGTGCCCTTGGTAATTATGAGGAAAAGAAGGCTATGAAAAACTGTCTTTATTGTTTAATCTTTTGATCTTTTTTAAAAAAAAAAAATCTCTCATGGATATTAAACAATTGCAAACAAAACAGAGGTTTAT
>JANDJT010000021.1:8334582-8351298 GCA_024331685.1 Stegophilus panzeri | reverse complement strand
GGGATTGGGGGGGATGGGGGGGTAAAGCAGCTGTTGCTGTTTGTTTATGCAACTCAGCAACATACAAGCGAGTACTGGGGTACCTCCCTGGCGCAGAGCCGCTTGGCTCCCCGCTTGATCTCGGAAGGTTGCTGCTGTTTGAACAATCCTCACTGTGTCCTGCCTTTACGCCATCTGTCTCCTGCCGGAATGCGAGCCCAGTTGTCAGAGCAGATCATGGGCGGCTCCTCTCGTCACCGCTTGCATACCCTTTGTGTTATCCCAGCCATTTAACATATTCACCTCCCACTCAGAATTAATTGTGCACGCCTGGTGTGCCACTGCTTCCCCACACTTACATGCTGTATTGTTGTTGTTGTTATCACTATTATATTAAGATTTTTTTTTCTTCCACGAGGCCCCGTTTTGAATTGCAAATTGGTGCAGTACTGATGTTTTATCTTTTGAATGGAACGACCTACGTGCTGTACTCACGTATTATTAAAGAGTTTAGACGTCCTGGAAATTCACTTCCAATTATCAAACTGTAACATTTACCCAAGCCCACCTTTTTTGAATAATTAACTTTATTTTCAGGTACATTGATAGAAGGCTTCGTTAAATATGCAGGATCTCGTCCGAGTGATTATCCCAAATTAATTAAAGTGGAATAGATTGCCTTCTCTAATGAGGGAAAAACTCTTTTAAAAAAGGAGCCTTTTATTTATTTCTCGGCACTGCCAGATTCTAAAGCCATGCTTTGCTGGCACGCAAGTCAGGAAATTAAAAGGTATGTAGTTCCCTATTATCATGGCCACATTCGTGCTGGCTCAGTGAAGCTGCAAGAAAAGCAAGATGCTGCATTACAACGTGAGCCATTTGGCATGTTGTGTTATGCGCCGATTGTGGTTATGTACCAAACTCTTCCTCTGTTCTGTTTGTGAGGAGCTCATGTAAATACCCTCTCTTCCCCAGCACCAACTGCTGAACCAGGGAGCTGGCAACCGCAAGTTCAAATGCACAGAATGTGGCAAGGCCTTCAAATACAAGCACCATCTGAAGGAGCACCTGCGGATCCACAGTGGTGGGTAGCAATGGGCCCATGCGCTCTCTTTGAATATTCATTACCTCCAGTTAAGATTGTTCTGTACTTCAGAAGATGTACAAAAATCAATCTCTGTTGTTGTTTTTTTCTGCTTGCTAACAAAGGATGAATTGTTGTTTTGTTGGCTTTGGCCCATCTCACTCAAAAGAGAACAGTTTAATCAGAATGCCAGATGCTTTACTTTGTTAATCATTATATAAAACAGTTATATTTGATTTTCTTTTTAGCCCAGTATTGATTGTTATTAGATTTTGTTCTAGGAAGAATGCATTATTCATATGCAATGCAGCACTTCTCGAATATAACCACAACATATAGATGCAGGATTATAATGTGTTTTCTGTTTGCCTTTCAGGAGAAAAACCTTATGAATGCCCAAACTGTAAGAAGCGCTTCTCTCACTCTGGTTCCTACAGTTCTCACATCAGTAGTAAGAAGTGTATTGGCCTGATCACAGTTAATGGCAGGATGAGGAACAACATGAAATCTGGCTCCTCTCCAACCTCCACCTCTTCCTCTCCAACCAACACTGCCATCAGCCAGCTAAGACACAAGCTGGAAAATGGCAAGCCCCTCAGCCTCCATGAGCAGTCCAATCACCTCAACATTAAATCGGAACCACTGGACATAAATGACTATAAGCTGATGATGGCCTCACATGGCTATGGTACACCAGGCCCCTTCCTGAATGGTGGGCTTAGTGGAGGGAGCCCGCTAAGTGCCCCCAACTCCCAGAGTCCCCTCCAGCACTTAGGGATGAGCATAGAAGGACAAATGCTTGGGTACCCATCTTTAGGGAACAACCTGAGCGAAGTGCAGAAGGTGCTTCAGATTGTAGACAACACAGTATGCCGGCAGAAGATGGACTGCAAGCCGGAGGAACTTTCCAAGCTGAAGGCCTACATGAAGGAGCTGGGCTCTCAAATTGAGGAGAAAAAGCCAGGGCTGGGATCACTCGGGGGGCCCCAGACAGGTCTTCCAGTCATCAGCCACAACGGCGCAACCAAGAGTATCATTGACTACACACTTGAGAAGGTCAATGAAGCCAAAGCTTGCCTCCAGAGCTTGACCACGGACTCTAAGAGACAAATTAGCAATATCAAGAAGGAGAAGTCGAATCATACGATAGATTTAGGTACAGAGGAGAAGATGCATGAGAACAACTTAATGTTTACATCCTTTTCTTGCCAGTATTGCAAAGAACCTTTCCCAGGTCCCATTCCATTGCATCAGCATGAGAGGTACCTGTGTAAGATGAATGAAGAAATAAAAGCTGTACTGCAGCCCAATGAAAACATTATGCCTAACAAGCAGGGTATGTTCTCAGAGAAGCATACCCATTTGTTCTCTCCAATCATCTCTGAAAAGGGCATCACTAGCCCCGTCAACCCTTACAAGGACCACATGTCAGTGCTCAAAGCATACTTTGCCATGAACATGGAGCCCAACTCAGAGGAACTACTGAAGATCTCGATAGCAGTCGGCCTTCCTCAGGAATTTGTGAAAGAGTGGTTTGAGCAGAGAAAGGTATACCAATATGCCAATTCCAGCACACCTCCATTAGATAGGAACAATATGGAGATCGGTCTGCCTGCCACTAACCACATGCCCAATAAGGACTCCATGAATGCTCGTTCCCCTCTATCTTTGGTCAAAACTATGGACCGAATGACATCGCCCGCCACCCCCGAGCTACATAACATCAACAACTGTGACATCCCCCTCAGGCTTTCTAAAACACCCCACTTCCCTGGCCCCAGGCAACTTGGTGAGAAGTTGGACCACTCCAGGAGCAACACGCCATCGCCTCTGAACCTGTCCTATGCCTCGTCCAAGAACTCCCACAGCAGCTCTTACACGCCCAACAGCTTCACGTCCGAGGACCTGCAGGCAGAGCCACTGGACCTCTCACTACCAAAGCTCATGAAAGAACCCAAACACGTGCTTTTTGTCAAGAGCCGGCCCAAGCCCAGCAGTGTCCCCTTAGACCACAACCCCATTACATCACCCCGGGAACATCTGGAGGAGCCACTCAATCTTGCATACCTGTCCAAGAAAGAGTTTGGGAGCCCCAATGGTAACATGGAGAAAAGCACTAGCCCCATGTTTGGCATTAACCCTTTCTCTGCCAAACCTCTGTACACTTCCTTACCCCCTCAAAGTGCGTTCCCTCCAGCCACTTTCATGCCTCCAGTTCAGGCCAGTCTCCCAGGTCTCAGGCCCTACCCCACACTTGACCAGATGGGCTTCCTGCCACACATGGCTTACACCTACGCAGCAGGAGCTGCCAGCTTTGCTGAGATGCAGCAGCGGAGAAAGTACCAGCGGAAGCCAGGGTTCCAGGTAAACAATCCTTAAGTTCCTGTATCTCTTTTTTCCCCCTGCTCAATGCCTGCATGCCTGTAATGCGCTCTGGATCTTTCTGCTGCTAATTAAAAGGTACTTAGAGTGAGAGAGAAGTGCTCACCTGCCACCGCCTTCAGCATCGGAAGAGCACAGTGAGGACTAAATGTTGGAGAGGCAAGAGAGTGAGATAGAATAGACAAACAGCTGTGCAGTGGCCTGTAGCTCTGCTAGCTCCTGTAGTACGCATCATTAGCATTATCACTGAATGGCAGTTTTAGCGTTCATGACGAGGGAGGGCTTGTGTTACCAGACTCCAGTGTCTAGCGTCTGAGTGGATGAGGGCAGGAAGCGTCGCCGCGCCAGATGCTCCGAGCACTCCTCGCTGTGTCAAGCTGCATCTGTGCCTGTTGTGTGTCTGTGTGTGTGTGTATGTGTGTGTGTGTGTGTTTGTCATGATGTGTGTCTACTTTGTGTGTGGGTGTTTGTATATATACCTCCTCTAGTCATCCACCCCATGTTTCTACTCTCAGGTGTGATGACTCAAGTAACAGGCATGAAAGTGAGAGTTAATGACTTACAATGAACCCTTAAGACTTTCAAAGACCCTGGCTTAGTGTTCACTTCACAAGCAGTCTTTTTTCCCCTCCTCTGCCACTTCTACCATCTTTCTGTATCTCTGTTTCTCCCCATTCTCTCTTTTCTTTTGTATCTCTAAAGAGAGAAAAGCCAAAATGAGTTTGAACATGTGGATTAATAATGCACGCTCGCCGTGTTCATTACAGCACAGCGCTGAAGGCTGTTTAACATAGAGGGAAACGTTCTGATAAAAAAGTATTAATAATGTTTCCTATTCTAAGTTATTAAATTAGATTTTAAAAAATACAGCTACGGGCATTTAGCTCAAATTGATTGTGGAATGATAGCATGGCTCTCTTAAAAAGCCCGGCATAGCCATGTCTGAGAATCATTGTCAGACTGGAGCAAGTACTCTTAATGAGGGCAACGGCGCTACACAATTTTGGTCATTTAGTGCACCTCTTGATTTAATCATTACCGCTTGGAAATTAGAAGACTGTGGCAATATGCCCTGCCAAGGTTTTCTCTTATTATTATGACCCTCTAATGCAATAATACTTTTTTTTTCCCTCATTAATTGAAGTTTTAGCCTATCGGGGTAATCTTCTCTGTAAAGAAAGAGCAGATAAATATAGCATTAACACTCTTTCATGTATAAAATTAAACCAAATTTGAATGCAAATATATGGAGAAAGGTGATATTAAGTGTATGCAGAGAAAGAGAGAGAACTCATTTGTAATATCCGGCCTTTTTATGCATTTTTCTAGTCACAAACATTTTAATGTTTAATTTAGAAGATGGGCTCTAGTGCAAATGTAGGCTGCATAATGAATCCATGACTGAGATTTTTCAGTTTCATTAATAAAAAATCATGCAAGGAAATAATAAAAGTGGTTCAGATCACTTTTTTGTTTGTTTGATATTTAAATACACTCATATAAAGGAAGTATTATCACCACGGGATAGAATTAAAAACCTTCTAAATTGTAAATCTTTCTGTTTTCCAGGGGGAGTTGCTTGACGGCACACCAGACTATCTCTCCAGCCTGGATGACATGACAGACTCAGATGCCTGTCTGTCCCGGAAGAAGATTAAGAAAACAGAAAGTGGTATGTACGCGTGTGACCTTTGCGACAAAACATTCCAGAAGAGCAGTTCCCTCCTAAGACACAAATATGAGCACACAGGTACATACTGTTCCAGACACTTATTTTACCCCATGCTTATTTTTTACTTCCTGTTTGTCTAATTAAACCCTCCCCCCTGTTTTTTCCTCTTACTAGTCCTTTCTTTTTTACTTTCTTTTCTCCCCTGCTTATTTTTCGTTTCCGAGTTCGGTTTCGTTGTTCACTTTTTTTTTTTAGTTGGATGTGAATGGAAAACTAACATTTCTTTCCTATTGACAGGGTGAGAGAAGTTGAATGTGAGGAAAATAATAAGATTAGTAAATAGACAGAATTAAAAAAAAAATAAAAATCCTTGTTTTCTTACTCATTCAATTGACCCAGTTAAATTCTACTTATAATATTTGCATAACTCTCCTTTGGCATTCCACCTGCTATTTCAGACAAACGTACACCACATCAAATGATCTTTAACCTTTATCTGTAGTACTCATAGTCTTTTTAATTGGCTCAATCGTATATTATACATCAGACTGCTGGGGTAAGAAAAGCAAGGCCTCTATTTCTCCATGCCTCTATTCTTTCACTTGATTGCATCACGCTATACTAGTTGAGGAATCTGCTGGCAAGAATACCATCTCCCTCTTTCTTGGAGGTGTACGGCATATTGGTACGCAGCATTCCTGTGCTATTTGTGGTCAACGATTGGCCGGATGTGTGCGTTCAATTGCGCCACTTCACGAGTGCTATCCTGGGTCCAGTGAAATGCCAAAGAAGAGCGTGTGTGTGAGCTGTGTCAAACATACGACCTGAATGTGCTCAGTTGGTCTAAATCCAAATGTTTAGAACAGAGGAAGGTTTGGGGGACGGATATATACTCTGGCTTGTCCCGTCTCTCCCTGAGTTTTGGTTAATTTAATCTCTGTGATGTCATGAATTCTCACCCCATCAATAGCCTTAGACCGTCTGCTTTCCCATTGCATCCAATAGCATTCCAAATTCCAAGTCACAGAAAAAAAACAACAACAACAACAAAAAAAAAAACGGATCGCTCTACCAATCTGCATCACCATGTGTGGCGCAGAGCCACTGTAGGAGACTGCAGTTCAATTTCAGCTTTTATTTGTTTGTTCCTTTGCAGCGGTCGGCGTGTTTGTTTGGTTTTGCGCCGGTTTATTTATGTTGCATTTCTGGCAGCAAGGCTCTTCTGCTGAAAAACCCCAAAGTGTGTGTGTTTCCGCTCTCTCATGCTTCACCTCTAGGAGGGAATTTCAGAAAGTAAACTTACAAACACTCGCACTGATCGTGCTGGTGTGTGTCTGTACAACCAGAATTGAAACCAGAGTAGACAAACATATATATATATATATATATATAAAAAAGTTACATTTGTTCATTTTTCCATCACAGTCATTTGTTTTCATCCTTTTCCACATCATTATTAAGTAGTACATTGTGTTTATAGTCTCTGAGGTACAAATTTGGACTAAAACACTGTGTTGTCGTTGTGTGTCTCCGCAGGTAAAAGGCCACACCAGTGCCAGATCTGCAAGAAGGCGTTCAAGCACAAGCACCACCTGATTGAGCACTCGCGCCTGCACTCGGGCGAGAAGCCATATCAGTGCGACAAGTGCGGCAAACGCTTCTCACATTCGGGCTCGTATTCGCAGCACATGAACCACCGCTACTCCTACTGCAAACGGGAGGCCGAGGAACGCGAGGCAGCTGAGAGAGAGGCACGTGACAAAGGGCGCCTGGAACCCAGCGAGCTTCTCATGAACCGGGCCTTTCTTCAGGGCCTGACGTCTCCCGGATACCCCGAGCACCAAGAGCATGATCCCATCCTGCGCGATGGCATCAACGGCGGCACCAAAGAGCCGGACAGAACCTATGGCAAGCTGGGGCGCAGGGAGGATGAGTTTGAGGAGGAAGAAGAAGAGGAGAGCGAGAACAAGAGCGTAGACACGGACCTGGACACAGCGCGGGATGAAGAGGAGAATGGCGAGCACTCGATGGACGACAGCTCGCTGGATGGCAAAACCAAATCGGACCACGAGGACAACCCTGAGGATGGCGTCTAATAAGATTACTGTGTTGTGTTCTATAAGCTGCCCCTCTACGTCTTTTCATTTTCAGCTGACTTTTTTTCTTTGGTGGCCACCTCAACAGACGTGCTTCTGGATTTGTGACAGACTGATAAAAAAAAAAGAAGGAATCCAGTCAGGGAGGGGAGGGGGAAACGGGTGAGAAGCTGCATTATGCAAAAATGAAACAAATTAAATATGTTTTTTTTTTTTTAATGTACAGTATTAAGGCCTAAAAACTATGTGTGGTGCTACCATCTTAAAAAAAAACCTGTGTTCCATAGTATTTATAGCACAAAAGTAGTAACTTGTACAAAAAAAATTGCACTCTGCTTCTATAATCACTACAAAAATAATAAAAAAGTATTGCCTATGTATATTTATAGTGTTGAAGAAAAAAAAAGAAGAGGCTGCAGGGTGTTTGCTGCAGGTTGTCAGTATTATGAATTCTCTTGCTCCCACTGTGCCCTTTGCCGTTCTTCACCCCGGTGTTTTCTCAGCTAGCCACATGTTTTTAGGCCTCCACAATTTTTACTCGACATGAAGGAACTTAAATCGATACCGGTTTGGGGTTTTTTGAAGTCTTAAACAGACTGTGTAGAGCAAGTGAAACAGTCCAGAGTGGAGACAGATGAAGGAAGAAGGCACCGATGAAGGAGAAAGCCTTTGTAAAGTCGTTTTCTTTTGTATTGAGAGAAGATTAAGAAGAAAAAAACAAAGCCTTATATGCAAACCTTTTAATCTGTGTGTTTCTACAAGTGCCATCCTTGTACAGTGTTAAAGGAGGATGGACGTGGTGTTGCTCACACCAGCATCAGTGTTCCGATGAAGATTTCTCCTCCTCCTCCTCCTCAGTATTAGCAGAGTAGGCACTCGTTTTTTTAGTTTACATCATGTTTGTGCAATTTTCAGTTTCTTTTTATTATTTTTTTTTATCAGTATTATGCCAAACCATTTCTCTCCAACAAAAGAAATTGATTCATTTTATTATGTCAGTTTAAACAACATTTTATTTATGTGGCCCATTTTGTATTTCCTAATTTTATTTATTTCATACTGTAGTGTACAGTATTATAGTTCTTCAATATATAGATATATTTTAGTAAAAATGAAACATGATCACTTGGGCAAATTTTACGTAAAGAGAGCATTTATTGTGTTTTGAGACATTAATTGTGAAATGCGAATTTTCAGCTTCTTTCTTTTCTTGTTTTTTTTTTCTTTTTCTTTTTCCAGTTTACTGGAAAAATTCCAAATTTGGGAACTTTTTATACAATATTGTGAAACACTGTATTTTCGATTGAGAAAAAAAAAAATATTCCACTTTCTTCATCTTGTTTTTCTTTTTTTTTAAATAAAAAAATGAAGAGGGACTGTTAAAATAAATACAATGTATTATACCATGAGAGAAAAAAATAATCTTTCCTGAAATGTCTTTGTAAAAGTATTATTGAATTTTTAATTTGTAATTCCTCTTGGAAATGACCATGCTCGAATAAACGTAGCCAAATTAAAAGATGTGGCATGGCATCTTTATTGCTTTACTATATTTGTGAATATACATTAATTGTGTATTTATTTTGTCTTCAGAAATTAAGACAAAATAATTAACTATATATCGTTATTGGTGATAATTATGTAGGATATTTTATGTAGCTGCTGCATCAAACAATAATGTTTTGTTAATTTTATGATATTACTTTTTTATTATACATTAAAAAAATTACATTACATGTACTAAAGAGTCTATAATTCGTTAAATACTAAATTAAAGAAAATTCTAAATACTGTGTATTTCAGAATAAAGAGTATTCTGAAAAATGTATTTAAAAATCAAAAGCTGTTAATAGGAGAATCACGTATTTAATTTTTGTGCATTAGGTCTAAAATGACCTTTATATGAAAGAAAGGAAGTGAGAAGGAATGAATGAAAGAAACTGATGAATTGCAGGAGAAAGGAGAAAAGAAGCTTCTTGCAGGAGATGCATAATAAAGAACACATGAAAAGAAGCTGATGAAAGTAGCGAGACAGAAACTAAACTGTGCAATGATACACTCTGGAAGCACTTTTTTACCTGATCTCAGTCCACTTATCGCTTTCTCTCTCTCTCTCTCTCTCTCTCACACACACACACACACACAAGATGCTGTGAGATATATGAGGTGCTTATTTTAATCACGAATGCTCCGTTTTCCAAGCTGCAATGTCACAGTTTTCATCAAGCCTCGGTTTATGTTTTTTATTAAGAAGCCGAGAGCTCCAGTTTTTTTTTCTCCCTGTTTGTCGGAGTGCCAGCCGGAGTGACATCATGCAGCCATTGTTTTTTTGGAGCGCTCTGGAATTTCCATTTGTGCCTCTTGGTTTTATAATGTGCTCCCAGACAATGCAGCATTAACTCCATGCTGAGTGTGAGATCCAGCCTGGTGGATTGAGGTTCACGCTTCCTGATGTAATAGGAGTGACTGTGGCCTTTGCACACAGCTGTCCCAGGTAAGACAACATCTGCCAGGGTCAGATTTTAACATCTTTTTAAAAAGTCTGCAATGTCAGTTTAGGGTTTTAATAGGAGTGCAAATGCTTATATGAACCACCTTGTGTGGTATGTATATATGTGTGTGTTTGTGTGTGTGTGTGTGTGTAAGAGAGAGAGTGAGCAAGAGAGAGAGAGAGAGAGAGGGTGCGACACTGGCCAGCTTTGTGGTATGTTTGGAGTCGTTCTCTTCTGATGATTCACTGCCTGCAGCTCACTAAGATTTGCACATTTTCTTTAGGACTCACAACACACACACATACATGCACATTTGTCATGCTATCCTTATGAGGACCTTTCCTTGACATAGCTGCAGTTTTAATTTTTTAAAACGTAAGAAAGAAAGAAATGAAATAAAGAAATAAAGGAAAGATAGATATTACAATGCCCAGGAGACATTTGGCTGGTCCACATTAGGAAAACTTAATTCTCTCTCTCTCTCGCTCACTCTCTCAGACACACACACACACACACACACACACACACATACACTAAATCATACCCTACTGTTAACATCTTCCCATTTAAAAAAATAATAAACTGCAGGTTTTTTTTATTATTTAAGAAAGAAAGAAACAAGTTTTCCTTATGGGGACCGGCTAAACATCCACACAAAATCAAAACTGTCAGATATTTCTATTTTTGAGGGAACCTTTGGTCCCCACCAAGATATAAAAACATTCACACACACACACACACACACACACGTTTCCATTCTCTCTCTCTCTCTCTCTCTCTCTCTCTCTCTCTCTCTCTCAGTAAAGGGTGACCTAATGTTGCTATTGGCTCGGCTGTGTGTTCTCTGACATGTAGACTGGGAAACATGGCTGTTGTTGCGCTCCTTAAATCTTCCTACGTAAAAACAACCATCAATCTGCCTCACCGCTAGACCACAATCGAATCAGTACCACACAGGGCAGATAAAGTCTTTACCTACAGCCTGCATCGAGGAATTTACCTCAATCATATTGCATCACTAAATGCGCTGTAAAACATTACGACACTATTGAAGCACTAGAGATGTGTAGTTAGGCATTTATCTTAGATATTTAAACATAGCACAGCAATATAGCACTGCCGTAATGCTTCACTGTTCAATTTAAAGGAATACTCTGCCATTTTTTAGCCACATCTGCAGAGTATGAACAAGTACCACAAACACTTTTACAGAACTGAAAAATGAACCTCTATCCACAATTGCACACACATGCCAACAGCCTACAACACATGTCTTTGGATTGGGGGAGGAAAATGGAGTACCTGGAGGAAATCCTCAAAGCATAGGGAGAACATGCAAACTCTGCAAACAAAGGGCGGAGGCAGGATTTGAACCCCCTCAAATGTGTGAGGCAAACGTGCTAACCACTAAGCCACCATGCCCGCACAAACCTCAAAACTTGAAATTAATTCAAAACAACAACTGTTATAGGAAAATAATCAACAATGGATGTAGTGCTGTAATGGAGTTAAAGTTCCAATAACAGCACATCCTGAAGTTCTTCCTGTACCTCAAGAATTTGCAAATGCTAGTCATTTTCAATTTATGAAACACTTAAAATCCAACACTTTTTATCTGTATAGTTCCATGTTGTGGATCTTCCAAGAAACAAGTTACAGAGAAAACAAAAAGTGCAAAATCATTCCCTTGAAGGAAAACGACTGGGTTACGCACGTAACCCTGTTCCCTGAGAAGGGAACAAGATGTTGCTTTTAGCATGAGCCTATGGGAGCGCCCTCACGCGCATAAGGGGCAAAAGAGCGAGCTTGTAGATCTACTTGCTTGAGAGATGTCGGGTCCAGCAGAAGAGCTACCTTTAGAGTCAGAAGCTTCTTAGAGGCTGACTCTAAGGGCTCAAATGGGGCCCTGACAGATCTTCCAGGACCACAGAAAGGTCCCAGGAAGGTATGCGTGGCCTGCAGATGGGCCTCAGCCACTTGACACCATGCAAGTTAGAGGATGTTGCCCCACAGAGGCTCCATCAACAGGGCCATGGCTGGCTGAAATGGCAGCCATGTAAATCCTGATTGTAGAAGGCGCCAACCCTGCTGAGAAACGTCCTTGTAAGAACTCCAGGACTGTAGCTATTACACAGTTCACTGGGTCTAGCTGACGTTCCTCACACCACAAGACAAAAAGTCGCCACTTGAGTGCGTATAATTTCCTGGATGGTGCTCTAGTGTTGAACATGGTCTTTACAGCCTCAGTTGTTGTCTCCTCAGAGGCGAACACATCCACTTCTGCTTGGCCGAACCACCGCTACATGGACTCCACCACTTGTGGATGGATCCTCCAACCCCCGGGCCTCAGCCCCTGCCTCGACAGGATGTTTACCCCCACATTCCGGCTGCATTGCACTCACTGACAAGAACCTTCCCTCTGCCCAGAGAAGAATTAGCTGTGCCTGCCTGAACAGGGGGCATGAACGTATCCCTCCCTTTTGGTTGACATTTGAGACCACCGCTGTGTTGTTAGTTACAACTAACACATGGTGACCTCTTAATTGAGGAAGAAAGAACTTCAGTGCTAGAAATACAGCCCGCATCTCTACGCTATTTATATGCCACCCCAGATGAAAGCTGCCCCAATGACCATGAGCTGCACAGCCATCTAAGACTGCACCCCAGCCCGTGAGGGAGGTGTCTGTCATTACCGTCTTGCGATAAGGAGACGCCCCTAGAGTGTGACACGAGGCTAGAAACTGGGGACACCTCCAAATACTCAGAGCACGTAGGCATCGCAGCGTGACACTGATTACTGTCAGAGGTTTTGTCCTTGGATGAAACCCCCGACTTTTCAGCCATCACTGAAACGGTCTCATGTGCAATAGGCCCAATGGTATGACGTTGGCTGCTGCTGCCATAAGGCCGAACAGTCTCTCATAGAGACTGGAGGGGATGCCCAGACCCAGTTTTATCTTGCTCAATGTTGATAGGATCGACCCTACGCGTGTTGGGGATAGAAACACCCTCATAGTATTAGAATCCCATATAACCACTAGAAAGGTTGTCCTCTGCACTGGGGAAAGCATACTTTTCTTGAGGTTCAATCTGAGCCCCAAGCTCCTCATGTCGATAAGAACAACATCTCGATGTTGAAGCACCACTTCCCTGGATCATGCTAGAATTAAGCAGTTGTCCAGGTAGTTTAGAACACAGATGCCGTGGAGTCGCAAGTGAGCCAGAGCAGCATCCATGCAGCTTGTGAAAGTGCGAGGGAATAAAGCTAGCCCGAAGAGAAGAACCCGATATTGGTATGCGTTGTCTCCAAACGCAAACCTCAGGAACTTCCTGTGACTGGGCGATATTCCTATATGGAAATATGCGTCTATTAGATCTATCGTCACAAGTCAGTTCTCGAACTGAATCTGTGGCATGATAAGTTTGAGCGTCAGCATCTTGTCCAATGTATGGACAAGCCCTTATTTCCTGGTCTGCAAAAGCTCTTATTTAACAAGGCAAATAATTAATAAGGACAAAGCCCTTATTAAACAGCCCTTATTTCTTGGTCTGCAAAAAAGATGGGCGTATGCAGGCAATTTTAGATCTGCGTCGTCTGAATTGTACTCTTCAGACATACAGGTTCAAGATGCTGACACTCAAACTTATCATTCCACAGATTCAGCTCCAGGACTGGTTTGTGATGATAGATCTAAAAGATGCATATTTCCACATAGAAATATCGCCCCATCACAGGAATTTCCTGAGGTTCTTGTTTGGGGCAACGCGTACCAATATTGGGTTCTTGCCTTTGGGCTAGCTTTATCCCCTCGCACATTCACAAAGTGCATCGATGCCATTCTGGTCCCCATGCAACTCCCTTGTGACTCCAGTATACTAAATCCTTACCACAACTAGTTAATGACAGACACCTCCCTCATGGGCTGGGGCACAGTCTTAGATGGCTGTCCAGCTCATGGAGTGACATATAAATTGCCTAGAGATGCAGGCCATATTTCTAGCACTGAAATTCTTTCTTCTTAAATTGAGAGGTCACCATTGGTTAGTTGTGACAGACAACACAGCGGTGGTCTCATATATCAACCACTAGGGAGGGTTACGTTTGCGTCCCATTTTCAGGCAGGTGCAACTAATTCTTCTCTGGGTGGAGGGAACGTCAGTTAGTGCAATGTATATTCCGAGCAACCGGAATGTGGGGGCAGACATCCTGTTGAGGAAGGGGCTGAGGCCCGGGGATTGGAGGCTCCATCCACAAGTGGTGGAGTCCGTATGGTGGAGGTTCGGCCAAGCAGAAGTGGATGTGTTCGCCTCCGAGGAGAAAACACACTGCCTGCTGTGGTTCGCCCTCACTCCTCCCGCACCATTGTGGCTGGACGCCATGGTGCACACATGGCCAAGGTTATGTCTGTATGCTTTTCCCTCGATCGCTCTGCTCCTACAAGTTCTAGCGAGAGTTCTGTCTATGTCTGCTACTAGTAGCACCTTATTGGCTAGCTTGAATATGGTTCTCAGAGATATCCCTGCTAGACAGCACTCTTTGTGAGATTCCCATCCGCAGGGATATACTATCTCAAGCCAGAGGGTTGACTTATCACCCTCGGCCGGAACTATGGAAACTGTGGGTCTGGCCCCTGAGGGGCACAAGCTCATAGATTCTGGTTTGGCAACTGAGGTTGTAGAGAGCATGTTGAATGCTAGAGCACCATCCACATGGAAATTGTATGAACTGAGGCCCATCTGCAGACCATGCATTCTTTCATGAGACCTTTCTGTGGTCCTGGAAGGTCTGTCAGGTGCCCCATTTGAGCCCTACGAGTCAGCCTCAAAGAAGCTTCTGACTCTAAAGGTAGTTGTTCTGTTGGCCCTGACATCTCTCAAGTGAGTAGGAGATCTACAAGCTCTCTCGGTTTCCCATCCTGCCTTGACTTTCCCCTGGATTAGACAAAACCTTCCTATATCCTAGGCCAGATTATATTCCTAAAATGTATGTGTGCTGCCAAGCCAGTAGTGTTGCAGGCTTTCTGCCCTCCCCCATTCCTCACATTGGAATAAGAGAAATTGCACCTATTGTGTCCAGTAAGGGCTCTCTGTACTTACGTCCACCGCTCTGGCCAGTGGCATAAGTTGGAGCAGCTGCTGGTCTGCTTTGTCGGTGACAGTAGAGGTGATGCTGTGTCAAAGCAGCGCATATCTATGTGGATAGTGGAAGCAATCTCTATCACTTATGAGGGACGCAGTCTCGCTACGCCTCTCGGCATAAGGTCTCATTCCACTAGGGGGGTTGCCTCCTCAAAGGCTTTGTCCAAAGGAGTACCCTTACAGGATGTGTGTGCTGCGACGGGGTGGTTTATGCCACACACACTCATTCGATATTACAGCCTGGATATATATTCCACCCCTGGCTCGAGTGTCTTGCTGTAACCCTTGGGCTCGGATCTTTTGAACAGGCCAAGCACTCAGTATGACAGAGTGGGTATTCTCGTTCCCACAGCATGAAGCTTACGCAACGTTGACTTCCCTTTGAAAGGGAATGTCTGGGTTACCCATGTATCACTTGTTCCCTGAGAAGGGAATGAGCTTTGTCATACTGGGGCATGCTTGTGAATTGTGTCTTCGCTTCAGATAATAGAGGCTGACTGTGTAGTTCACAGGTGCCATTTTTATATCATGCAACGTGCTTAATTGCCACGTCACCTGATCACGGCAGGTCTATAAACAGGCATGATGTTACACAAGCTTCAGGTACCAGTCATGCGCGAGAGTGCTTCCCACAGCGTGAAGCTCACGCAACGTCTCATTCCCTTCTCGGGGAACAGGGTTACATGCCTAACCCAGACGTTTCTCTAAACTGAATATTTAGGAATTGCACATGGTGAAGTGCACTTTTTTCCACTGTGCCCTACATGGTGCCGTGTCCCAGTTCAGCCGAGTCAGGCTTCCAGCTCTGTCCGAGTCTTTTGACCTCGTTAAATTATTTACACACTCCATATGCTTGTTCTGGAATTCTGCAGTCAGGGGAAGGATATGTGTGTGTGTGTGTGTGTGTGTGTGTACAGAATGTACTCAGATCTGGCACATTCAGAGACAGTTCAATGTCAGGCACTTGGAGTGAGGGTGCAGCAAAAAAAGAAAGTATGAGAAGGGAGAGAGAGAGGGGGAAAAGAGAGAGAGATGACCAGCAGGGATTAGCCAATCGGTGTGTTAGAAGAGAGGCCAGCTGTTGCTCTGGCTGGAGGAGAGAGACCCTCTGAGCAGGTGGTCAGTCTCAGTGCCAGCAGAAGAACCCAGAATACACAACAAATCAGAATACACACAAACCTGTCCTACTGGGACACCGATACACACTGTAGAGAAGACGTCTGCAAGTCTGTGTGTGTGTGTGTGTGTGTGTGCGCATGAGTATGTGTATGTGTGTGAGACTTGTAATAATCGCAGAATATGGCTTTTCTTTTTTCGCTGAGAGTAGCACTGTCGGTAAAGTCTAACACACACACACACACACACACACACACACACACACAGACTTAGGCTTATGAAGGTCAGAGACACAGACTGGGACAAATGATTGCACAAAATGCTACTTACATGATCCAACACTCCCTTTTTCCATAAGAAGATATAAAACCGCCAAAAACACTTAAACTTAACCAAAATCAAATTTGAACAGCATCCACTCATGATGTCTTTGACTTAAATTGGTAGTTGGAAGTTGACACCCTATCCAGGGTGTCCACCACCTTGTGCCCTGAGTACCCTGGGATAGGCTCCAGGCTCCCTGCGACACTGTGTAGGATAAATTGTACAGAAATATTGATGGATGGAGTTAACCTTTGTGTAAGTCACAATTCATCCTAACCCACTCTGACACATCGGATGTACATTTACAGAAAATGTTTTGAGTGAGATAGACTTCCATTAACATTGTTGCTCCAAAAGTGCATACTGTATGTGAACAAGCAAATGTTACACCAAACATCACCTATGTTTAGGGTAAGTGGAAAATGATTTATA
>JANDJT010000021.1:8315986-8327739 GCA_024331685.1 Stegophilus panzeri | reverse complement strand
TTTTTTTTTCTTTTTTTTTTTCTTTCTTTTTTTCTAACTGCTTTGAATCTGACAGACTTTAGATATAAATCAGTTATTCCACATGACCATCACACCAGACTGCCTGCTGTGATGGACTTCAAATCTTGGCATCTCCAGCCTCGCTTGCCTTTTATGATTATCAAGGTAGGGCGCCTTAGATCTGGCCAATGTCAAATACTTTCATTTCTGAATCTTTAATCATAGTATTTTTCTTACGGGTGGAATGTTGATTTTTGCATAAATATGATGTATTTATTTAGTTACTCTCACTCGCTTCCGTACTTTTATTCGTGTATGCAGAATTTGATATGTCCTAAGTGTGTATGTGTGGATTATGAGCAAGCCCCGTAATGATTAATGAAGAAATACATAGGAAAAGAGTTGGAAAACTAGTCTGCCTGTCACATACCCATGCTTACAGCTACCTATTCCTGTGGGGTCACAGACCACCCTCTGTTCACTCACTCGTAATCATCTTCAAAAAAAAAATCAGCAAAACTTGCAAGCATGTGTGGGCGTTATGTTCACTTCATTAAAAACAGAGTTTGGAGACTGCAAGATGAACCGATACAGTTGACCACATAAAACCCACCCTGAAGGAACCATGAAGGTTCTGGAAATGTTTTAGAAGTTCATAGAAACAAGAGACATAAAAAAGAGATCTAAGGCTGTTTTGTAGATGTTTATAAGGGATACCCTGATTGGATGAATACCTAGCAAGCACTTTTTTAGTGATTGGATTAATATAGATCTGTGATTTGAATTACACCAGGAACTACTGTCAGAGTTGCTGCTTTAGAAAATTAATCATCTTCTGATCAATTGAGAGTCAATAATTCAACAGTCCTGGGATATATGTTGTTTTAACCAAACATGAGGTCCATTGGCTCGCCATTAAACTACAGTTTATTACCAAAAAGTCACCATCAGAGGCAATCAGACTACTATAGGACTCCTTTAAATCCCATTAGAACATCTAAAAATATATAAAATATAAAAAATATTTAAAAATATATACCTTTTAAATCATTTGCACCCTTTACACTTTTCTATGAACCCATTAGAACACAAAATACCATTATTAACCATTACAAAACCAACAGGAAGCAATTTCCCACACCATCATAAACAAGAAACTCAAACAGGTGGGATTCTCTCTAAGGCAGGACGACTGTGTAATGGAGTTAATAACAGCTAAAATGATTTTTCGGTTATCGTGATAAACTAATTCAGCTGATCAGTTTTACCAGAGGAAGTGAATGTAAACTGACCAGTCACTTTATTAAGTTTGAGTGTGAAATTAGTTCCCATTGCTCTCTCTGACCTTCACCCATCACTGTTTATCTGGACTAACACTGCCAGGCATGACTTCCTAGCTGGAAGTGCTAGGAAGGTGAATAAGGCTAAAGGTGAATACATGGGCTCATCATGATGGCTTTGTCACAGGCTACTCTGTCATTCCTTTTCCAAATCCATCACATTGACTCACACGGGTGTACCTAGAGGTGGTCTGTTTTTAAAGGATGGTCAGTTGGAACCTAGTTAGCCAAAGGGTTGAAATCAGAAGTAGAAACATCAGTGATTTTGAATACATCTACTTGTTGGTGAAAGCATGGCCAGAGTGGGCAAATGACTGAATGGCATGAATTCATTTTCAGGAACCTATCCCAGGAACAATGGAAGTGGAAATCCAACCAGTCCATCACAGGGCACCATACACAGGACATGTTTTTTGAGAATCCAGAGGAAACCCATGTGTACATGGGAGAACAAAACAGACAAAAACACAAGTGTAATATCGAACCAGGGGCCCTGGAGCTTTGGTGCATCAACACTAGCCCCTGCACCAAGCATTCTTGTTCCAGATTGTACTGTACATGTTTATTTAGTGATGTCATGTCTATAGTGTTTCTAAAAAGTTTACACACTTGGAAGAAAGTGCTATCTATCCTCTTCCGCATACAGTGATTGGCTAGAGCCCATGATTGACTGGTGTTGTTGTGATTGACAGGGAGAAAGAGTACGCCATCCCTCCAACCCAGAAATCACAGAGTAGCAGCCACTTATGGCTGTTTCCTTGAGTAGTAGCCACTTATGGCTGCAGCATCTTCGGGATTCAAACTCACAATCTCCACAGGATAGAGCAAACATTTCTGTTGCGCCACTCTGGAGCCCCTGGCTCAATTTTTAAGTGATTTACAAACAAAATTGGCAAAAGAAAATGTATAATTCTCTGTTTATGTCAACTACACTCTCATAAAAAAGGTTCCTTAATGGTTCCTTGGGTGGTTAATGTTTCTAGCTTTCTTAAAGACTTCTACTTAGACCCTTTCCTAACAGTTCTTGTTTATTTCATAGAAAACAGGTGCATAAAAACTCCCACTAGAGAAAGAGAGAGCAATGAGCAGTAAGAACCAAGACTGTGGAGAACAATTCACTTTGAAACTATGCTGTTAATTTGCACACAGTCTCTTGTCTCTGTGTTCAGAGCAGTGAAGAGTGAGGACTCAGAGGAGCGCTGAATTCCTGTCAGAGGTGGGAGCAGTCAAAACCTCAGTGCCCAGCTTCTCTCCACTGTGTCCCCTGGAGCCTGTATGCAAATGATAGGTATGCAAAGATCTCTGGCATTTATTTAAGAAATATGCCCTGCAGCATCTCTTGGCTGCAAGCTCTGTTTTACTGCGAAATAAATACTTAAAGGGATCACATGAGTTTGTATCTTAGAAGATATAATTTATGGTGATGCAATATTTTATATAAATCAAACTGTAGCAGAGAGCAGAGAGAGAGTGAGTGAGAGCGAGAATGAATTAAGGCCAAGTTCAAACATCACATATTAGGGGCGACCTCGGAATATTCATAAGAAAAGAGTTCCTCTGGATTACTCAGAGTCTTTAATCTTATTGTTCCTAGTGTCCTGAGGTCAATGAACTACAATTATTATCTGACACCAGAAGGGATCTCAGAGGTATTATACAGTCATTAATGCTTCATCTCTTAGCTAGAGGAACCAGACAGGATAATGTAGAGTCATATACAATAGGCTGGTACCTATATGAGGAAAATAATTGATGTGGCATAAAGCCAGCACTCTGGGAACCTGTGCAAACACATTGATTATGTCTTTAAAGGGGTTCAAGTGGCACAGGCTTTAAACTTGAATCTACTTGTACCTGTTCAAAAACATTGATTTTGCCTCGGATCGTTGGTTTTCTTACAAGAAAACATAGACAAAAATCATTTGCAGGGTAGTCAATAACCATCTGGGTGGTGGGTTTGGTTCTGTACTCACAATTTTAGATTTGGAGTAAAAAAGACTTAAATCACTTAAAATCCTAAATGTCAGGTTTATTTATTGTATGGCCATCCATCCATTTTCCATGCCGCTTATCCTACACAGAGTCAGGGGGAGCCTGGGGCCTCTCCCAGGAAACTCAGGGCACAAGGTAGGGGACACCCTAGTTGGGGTGCCAACCCATTGCAAGGCACAACCACACACCCATTCACATACACTATTGCCAATTTGGAAATGCCAATCAGCCTCAAATGCATGTCTTTGGACTAGCGGATGAAACCGGGGCACACGGAGGAAACCCCCGGAGCACAGGGAGAACATGCAAGCTCCATGCACACAGGACAGAGGTGGGATTTAATCCCAAAGCCACAACATCCTTGACCAGTAGGGGTTAGGATTTTTTTTTGTATAACCATCTTTCATTTTGACCCCAAAGCCACCTTGAGTTTTGTTGCCAAAGTGATGTTTTTGCCTCATCTATTCATAGAACCCCATTCTGGCTAAAGTTCCAGTACTTTCTAGCAGCTCTAGGCTTTACATTTGTGGTTAGATGAAAGGAAACATTCCATTCAAATATTCCTTCCATATAGTTTGTTGGCATGTACTGTAGGTGGAGTCTAATTGTAGATTTGGTGACTCTGAAATACCACCATCTTCTGCAAATCTCCAACATCCTCAGAGATAAATGTGCCTCTCAAACCTCGCACCTCACCACATGTGGGGGAAAAATACATTTGCATCCTTGTCCCGCAAGGTACATTACATGCACATCATGTCAACCGAAATTCAGTTATCATTGTCCCACTGTGTAGTGAGCCAGGGTCCTTACCAGTGCCTGAACTTGTGTACTTGATATACTGATTCACTACCTACTGAACTAGGGAGCTGTTTGAGATATACCCTAAGGGAATTTGGCCTCTGTGTCAACTCATATTTAGACCCTGGGGAAACACAGATGACCTATTAAGAGTTGCACATTCAAGACAATAATCAGGTGACGTCAAAAAGTAAAATAAATGGGAATGTGCTTTGTCTTGTCTAAAACTCTAAACCCATGAAATAGTATTTATAGTATACTGTAACGTTAGTGCCTAATATATTACAATTGGCTCCTTTTGACTGAATTGCACCTTCTTGAAGTCTACAAAGTGTCTGAATTATACGCACCTCCGGCTGCAAATGGGAGCTGCCATTAAGCCAATGATGTATGGGAGGAAATGTCGTTTCAGTGTGCATTGTTCAGGCCGAGTGTTCCCCTTTAATGAAAGGAGGGTATTCTTCTTTAGCCGTAATTGGTGGGACAAAGAGAGCTCTCATGCTGGTGAACTTTTGACAGGACCATTCCTGGGCTCCTGTGGGCTCAGCCTGGCCACTGTGCAGTGGGTGAATTCTTCGCATTGCTGAATGAGTCTGCAATCACATTTGTCTCTAAACGCGTCTTTGTTATGGTCCTCCCATGGGCTGCCCTTCTCACCTCTCCCCCAACCCTCATTTCACTTTCCCTTGTAGCTCACCTTGTATTTATTTGTGCTACCATGCTCTGGGAAAGCATAAAACCCTTCTTCACCTACTGTGTTTATTGTGTAATGTTGCGCTCCAAAGACATTGTTGTATTGTCGTGTTCCAGGGTGAAGTTTACAGGATTTATAGCATCATAGCTCCATCCAGTGAGAGCTACGCTAGTTACCAGTGTTGACCCAGCACGTCCCGAGAGGGCTTTGTGTATTGTGTGGGGGGGTAGGTTAGGGGCAGATTGTTAGCGTACTCATGTGCACATTTGCTAAAGTGGGCGTTCAGGGAATCCTCACTATTTAGTATGACGTATTTCAAAGAGCCGAAGAAGAGGCGGGAAAAAAGCAGCCTATGGGCCAAGCGGCTGTCCGTTGTTGACCAGTGCCAATGTGTTGGACCAAAAGCTATAATGGACTAAAGAAAGACAGAGAGAGAGTGAGAGAGAGAGAGAGTCACTGGGGACTTGAGATATTCACTTCCAGTATTTAAAACTTTCTCTGGACTCGGCAACCATTAGAGATTGAAGAAGTATTAACTCTGACATAATTAATTATACTTTTTTTTTTTTTTTTTTTGAAAAGGATGCTCAGTTCAAATCTTCTGAAACTGGATATTTTTAGAGTTGACAGGTCCATAATATTTGGTCTTCTGAAACAGAGATCCTGCAGTTCCCAGGATGTTCATTAAAACACCACAAAAACCTCTATATTGCATCTTTATTGAGCTGTGGTCTGTCACTGTTATCTGATTGCAAAGACTCATATAGTTGCGAAGAATGCAAGATTATGATATTAGTACTGTATTAAAAAACATAATAAAATGTAGTTTTTTGGTCATTGTTGATTTCTGCTTTTTTGACTTCTTTTTAAAAAAAAAATATTTATTCAAGTGCGCCTCAGATAACTGCTTGAATAGCTTCCCATTTAACATGCCGCTTTCCACAAATATGATTGTGTGTCTTTTGATGTGGCCGTGGGTTAAGTGATTATGATTGTGTGTGACATGAGAAAGGCCGTGTCGTTCACTCAAACTTTATCCCATCAAATGCCTTTCACATCAAGACAATATTGAAGCGGGGCGCACGGTGCATATGGACTTTTCTGAGCTAATGCGGGATGAAACCATACACTCCACACACACACACACACACACACACACACACACACACACATATACACATACACATTCTCATACTGTTGGCTGTGCTACGGTAGGCTTTAGATATGAATTTATAGTGGTAAAGTGTCCAAAAGAGTCCTTATAAATGCTTCTTTGAGAATAAAAAAAATGCCCCTCACATTTGTTTTCCAACTACAAGTGGACATGAATACTTCACATTTCAGGAAAGGGACTTATTCACATCTCAGTGCAGCCATAAATGGTATTATTCATGCACAGGTGCTGCTCCGATCCCCCTCTGAATGATAATTAAGATAATCTTTCTTTTTCTTTCCCTCCCTTCTCTAGTTTCACACAGAACACTTTGTTCTGCACTTTCTCTCGTGTCAGAACTGCACACGGCGCCAGGCACTCTTTCTTCCCCACTCTTCCTCGTGCTATTGTCTAATCCCCTCCTCAGCACAAAACCACGCCAAACAACTGGGACCGAATTTATGTTCTCCCTAGAGTCCCCCTGCCAGTCCGCCAAGTACAGTATGTGCCAAGTCGAATCAAACTTAAAAGGAAAATAAAAATTGGTCAAGAACAATCCTCTGGGATTTCACAGAGAGATTTAGTAGTTATATATCTGTGATTGATAAACACTATCCCAGAGAGAGGGGGGAATAAAAATTCACCCCCCTCCTTTTTTTTTTTTTTCAAATCTTGCATTTTATTCTGCTTTACTGAGCAAAGCATATTTCTGTGACATGCAAGTCCACTAAATTATGAAGTGGGTTTATGTGTAAATATTATAAGTAAGGAATAAAACTGTTCTAGGAAAATCAAAAGACAAGCTACTGTTAGCACTGTGAAGTTGATTAATTTCCAATAATGGAAATGTTTTTATTTTTATTATTATACCACAAAAAAAGCTAATGATTGCAATGGCTTATTTATTAACCATCGACACATCTTACTTTATATACATTTATAGGGTTTTTCCCCCATCCATACTAGTGTAAGTTGTTACTATAGAAATTATTACGTTTTAAAATTAGTGCATTGATATAAACCTCACAGCTAGAGATATTGTAAGAGGTGCTATTACAAAAAAAAATATCAACACCTTCTGACCAATCAGAATTGAGAATTTAACAGTATAAAGAGACTTAAAGACTCCTAAAATCTTAATTTCACAAGATTCTGATAAATAAATCCAGCTTCTACAGCTTACTCTGCCACTTTTATACTATTAAGTAAACTAATTTGCCTGTTAATGCTTTGTAATGGAACGTGTTAATGGTGTTTAACTTGTGTGATGGACACAGGCAGTGAAGGTTACACCGAGAGAGTGTTTAGTGTGTAATTACCTGGACTACAAAGCATTTTCCCAAAGGGCCAGAGAGCTGATCTGTGCAATGAAGCTCTCTCATTAGGACTAACCTCCATTTCATTACCATTGCTCTCATCCTTTACCTGCTCTGTCCTCTTTTCTCTCCTCTCAGCACATCTGTAAACACAGATGTCTACGTGAAAGCGAAGCGGTTACTAGGAAGTATATGAAGGTTGGACAGTCATATTTATCCTAGAGGATGTCTGTTTTTATCTTTGAAAATTTTAAATATGTCAGAAGTGAATATTTCACTGTAAAAGCTTAACTCACCCATGAGCTCTGGAAGTTAAATCTTTCACGCAAAACTGTTTTCAACTCTTATTTGTGTCTGAGTTTCCTAATGATCCCTCTACCGCATACCAATATGCTAATAAATTACTCAGGGACATCACCTCTTTAGTAAAGAACTCCACGTGAACATGCTGAACTTTGGCTTTCATTCAGTTTATCTCAGTCATTGGAAACACACTTTCACACTGTTTCAGTGTTTATGCGTGTGTTTGGTGCTGCGTGTCCAACTGATAGCGAGCTCCTTGTTTTGGGAAGAACAGGTGAGCAGCGGATAAAAACATGGCCGCACGAGCGATGATTATCAGTGCCATGCGACTGAGAATCCAGCTGTATCATCTTAACACGTCACCATGTTTACAAGAAGCTTCTCCACACCGTGAATGCATTCGATTTCGTTTTTCTTTTGTGTGCAAATGAGTTATGTTTGTCTTTGGTTAAGTTTGATTTGCTGCGTGTGTATCGAGGTCGAGAGGTATGATTTTTACTTGCTTTCTTTTGCTAAACCACATGTTGCTAGCTCTTGAGAGCTGAATTCAAGAGATAGGAATGTCTCTAGCTGGTTATTGTTCCATACTGTGTCCCACAACACAAAACCTTAAACAAACAAGTGGCCAGAGAGCAACAATGCTAATATGCCGCTACACTCCGAAACAAGTGCTATGCTAATTCATTTGTTTTGAGAACTAATAATAGAATAAAATATGTACTATAAATGTAAAAATAAAATTTTAATATTGTAGCATCATTCATTTTATATCTCTAAAGTTCCAATTTACTTGAAGAGAAGTACACTAAGTGTTAAATATAATTTTAAATTTTCCATGTAGGGAAATACACTAAATCTCAAGTTTACGTTTAGGTTACTTGTACAGAATTACACTATACTTACAGTATACTTGCAAAGAAGTACACTAAATGTCAAGTATACATACAGTTTACTTTTAGACAATACTAGTATATTTAAAGTTTACTTGTAAAGATGTAAAGTGTCAAATATAGATGCAAATTACTTTTAGAGAATTAAGCTGCTCCTGACAACTTACTTGTGGATGAGTAAACCAAGTATCACGTATATTTACATTTGACTTGCAGAGTATTACACTATACTGACAGTTTACTTGTAGACAATTATACCATACTTACAGCTCATTTACAGAAGAAGTACACTGTCAAGTATACCATTTTTACTAGCATAGAAGCACACTAAGTATACTTACAATATACTTGCAGAGTATTATACTGTACTTACCATTTTCTTGAAGGGAATTAGTTTACATGCATGTGGAGAGGTACACTAAGTGTTATGTATATTTACAGTTTACTTGTAGAAAATTATGCTATAGTTAGAGTTTAGAGAAGTACACCAAGTGTCAAGTATACAATTTATTTGAAGGGTAGTAGATTAACTGACAAGTATACTCACAGTTTACTTGTTGAGTACACTATAATTACTTGTAGGGGAGTACAATATACTTGCACTTCAATTGTAGATGATTACACTATACTTGCACTTTACTTGTAGTGGACTACAATATACTTGCACTTTACTTGTAGGGGAGTACAATATACTTGCACTTTACTAGTAGGGGAGTATAATATACTTGCACTTGTAGAGGAGTACAATATACTTACATTTTACTTGTAGAGGACTACAGTATACCTGCACTTTACTTGTAGGGGACTACAATATACTTGCACTTTACTTGTACGAGAGTACAATGTACTTACATTTTACTTGTAGGGGACTACAATATACTTGCACTTGTAGGGGAGTACAATATACTTACATTTTACTTGTAGAGGACTACAGTATACCTGCACTTTACTTGTATGGGAGTACAATGTACTTACATTTTCCTTGTAGGGGACTACAATATACTTGCACTTGTAGGGGAGTACACTATACTTACACTTTACTTGTAGGGGACTACAATATACTTACACTTTACTTGTAGGGGTGTACAATATACTTGCACTTTACTTGTACGGGAATACAATGTACTTACATTTTACTTGTAGGGGACTACAATATACTTGCATTTTACTTGTAGGGGACTACAATATGAAAAACAAAATTCACATTTTGAATTGGAATTTTGGAAACTTTGAAACCCTTTATTTCACTGATAAACCCAGGGAAAGATTAACCTTAAAAATATTAATGGTAGTTTCCATTTTACTTTACAAGTTGCACCTTATGCTTTAGTAAGATACTGTATGTGCTAACATTTACTGTGAGCAGAGCTATATTCGAATGCTAGCTAATGTCAAATAAAAATTAACTGATTATATATATATATATATATATTTTTTTTAACTTACAAAAAAACAAAAAGCTACAATGTGTGAATGTTTTCAAATCTGTATAATGAGATTTTTTCTGTCTGTTCTAAATTCTCATTTAAAACATTCTGAAAATAAACCTACAAAACAGGATGCTAGTATGTAACAGAACTCCTGCTAGCTACATGAAGAGGAACATAGGACATAGATATTAAATATTCATCTAGAGAATCATGGGTTATGGAAATAGCTTCCTCCTAAGACACCATAAAAATAATCCTAAAATAATGTGACTAATATATTCGAACGTGTTTTAGACTCGTGGCGTTAGCTGTGTATTTATATGGTGTAGTATTTAAGAATTTTGATTCCATGTGTGTAATCTGTCATTACACCATATTACATTAACTTTCCTCTTGTAAAAACCTAGATTTCTCTTGCAGATGCCACTAAATTATATATATTCAAACCATGCCTCTGGCTGCTGCGTGCCCTGAAATGTCTTTAATGATGATTGGAAGTTAATGGCTGGTATAGCTCCGGTTTTAAATTAGAAATTACCCACTGTATCATTTGATCTTATAGGAAAGGTTAGAATTAAGCGCAATGAATTAATCTCAATATCCAGTCTGAGTGCGTGTTCATCAGAAATGAGTTAGAAAACAGATTAGCATGCCTAAACTTAAGGTATCATGAGTTTTTCATCTGATTAGCCGCCGATCATTAACACTACATTCATTTAAAGGGTCAATGTGATGTGAAGGATCAGCGTATGTTACCTTTTAGACCAAAATGTTACCAGACCCAGTAAGGCAAAGGGTTCGGTGGTTAGTGAAGTTTCAGTAAAACCTTGTTCTTTGTCTTATCTTTTGTTCCACCCTCCCCCCAGCCTTTGATCTCTTGCTAATCGGATTAAAAGGACTGGAGGTTGATGAGGATCAGGTCGTCTGCGTCTGGTGCTGATTTAGCACCGGTGCGAAGCTTGCTGATTTGGAACAATCTATAGAGTGTATTTTCTCTTTGAGCAGTGCCAGGTGGAGGAGGCTACAGGGGCAGTGTGGTGATTACGCGAAAACCTCCTGCAAGTGATGTTCAGCCCACTTCCATACCTGCACAAGATAATGAGAACAATTGCAAGTGTGTGAACTTTTATTGAAAACACAGCTCAGTTTAAGCCACTTAATTTGAAACGTGAGGTCTTTTTCCTCCCATTTCTGCCTACGTTAGTCTTTTATCCAACTTACCATAATCAGCACTTCTATCGTCCTTAAATGAAAAGTCCACCCTGAAACACATTAAATGGTTATATTCTAATATTTGTGACATGTTTAGCAATGACATAATAGTTAGCGATCGACAGATGAGGACGTGAAAGAACTATAAACTGTAAAGTGCTGCTGCATCTTTTTGTTGAGTTAGAGATCACTAAATTACACTATACTTACAGTTGACTTGTAGAGAATTATATTATACTTACAGTTGACTTGTAGACAATTACACTATATTTACAGTAGACTTGTAGTATACTTGTAGATAATCACACTACTTACAGTTGACTTGTAGATAATCACACTATACTTACAGTTGACTTGTGGTAAACTTTTGGATAATTACACTATACTTACAGTTGACTTGTAGACAATTACACTATATTTACAGTTGACTTGTAGTATACTTGTAGATAATCACACTATACTTATAGTTGACTTGTAGATAATCACACTATACTTACAGTTGACTTGTAGATAATCACACTATACTTACAGTTGACTTGTAGACAATTACATTACATTTATTCATTTAGCAGACGCTTTTATCCAAAGCGACTTACAAATGAGAAAATACAAGCAAAGCGAT
>JANDJT010000021.1:8284920-8300378 GCA_024331685.1 Stegophilus panzeri | reverse complement strand
TTGTCACATGAAAAGATATAATCAAATATTTACAAAAATGTGAGGGGTGTACTCATTTTTGTGAGATACTGTATATAGTGCACTCCACTAATATTGGCACCCTTTGTAGACATAAACAAAGAAGGATGTGAAAAATTGTCTTTGAACTTCTTAATTATTGCCCTGATGGTAATTTTCAATGCTTGTGCTATTTTCTTATAGCCACTCCCCATTTTGTTTAGCTTAACAACCTTTGTGCTACACATCACAGCTATATTCTTTGGTCTGACCATTGTTATGAATGACTAAGGGAATTTGGCCTATGTTTTACCTCATTTTTATACCCCTGTGAAACAAGAAGTCATGGTTCAACAATTTCCTGTTCGTAGTCACGCAGGTGTACTAACAAATGTAAAATATCAATGGGAATATAGTTCAAATATATTTTTTTAGAAAAATGTGAACATGTGAAAAATTGATAGTGAAACAAATCACATAATACAAGCAAGGAAAAATACAAGCATAAAAATCTGTAAAACAACATGTGGAGGGAAAAGGTGTAAGATTCATAAGTGAATCATGTCATTAATCTCACAGGAAGTGTGTATGACTTTAGTAAGCAGGGAAATGACATACATTCCACATGTGATCATGTGAGTAATGTGATTACATGTGAGAAGTGAGAAACATGTTATGCCCTGAAATTGCATGTGATCACATGTAAAAAACTAAACAAAAAATTACATCTCCTACAAGTGCCTAAAAATGACACGTAAAATCCACATGACTATTTGCATGAAATCACATTTCACACACCATATATTTTGTGAAATGTGAAATGTTGAATACTCACATACTGTAATCACAGGTCATAAGACTTGATCACTTGTGAAAAAATAAAACATGAAACATGAAAAGGGTGTGAAACATAACATGTGAATTGTCTAAAAACCACGTAATTATATCACTATTCATATAAACACATATGTCATCATGTGAACAATGTGATCACGTGAAAATAAGACCACATCACCTTCATGTGAAAAACAAATAATGTGAAAAAACCCACATATATTACATGTGAAAAGGTTGCGAGAATTAACATGTCAAGTTTCTATAAACCACATGTGATTATGAATATTCAAGTAAACACATACTTTGTGATGTGAACATGTGATCACATGTGAAAATAAAACCACATGGGAAAAACAAATGATTACAAGTCACATGTAGGGGTAAAAAGTTACATGTAGGGGTAAAATGGGTACTACATGTGAAAAAAGCATGAGATGCAGCATGTGACAATATTAATTGAGTGTTCAAATAAACAGATGACATCATATGAACAATGTGATCAAGTGAAAATAAAACCACATGAAAAATACAAATTATGTGGAAAAAGTCACGTGGTAGAAAAAACAATTTTTTGAAAAAGGTGTGAGACAACATGGGAAGTGTCTAAAATCCACCTGTGATTATTCATATACAAATTTAATGCAACTTTCCTTTAAGGGAGTAAAAAAACACATTTTGCATGTCATTATGTAATATGTAATATGTGATAAGAAGATAATAGCAACCTGGGGAGGCACAAAAAAAAATCATGTAATCACATATTACTCACATGTGATATGTATATGTGAATTTAATATGTGATTAATGTGACTGCATGAAAAGAAATGTATCATGCATAATAGAAATGCACTACATGTGAAAATGTGTGAAACATGGCAATTAAATTTCATGTGTTTATTCACATGTGAAATTCATGTGACTTTTGTATTAATTGTTTCAAGTGAATTGCACCGCATCCTGGGATTTCACTCTCCACCACTGATTCCTTCTCCTCATTTACTCTGTATATTTGCACTCGTTCTCTCCTTCTCCCCATGTCCGGCTCCTGCAGCTTGGTAGCAGATGTGCCTCTCTTGTTTACTGTGATATAGAGAGAGCCTTCGCTCCATCAGCTCGAGATCATTGCCGATATAGTGCGTGTGCAGTCCAGACCGCAAGCCTGCAGAATCGGGAAGACGAAAGAAGTGCCAAGCTCTTCCCTTCTCCGATCAGGTTTCCTCCTGTCAGAAGGTTGGTCTTTCATCCCTGCAGCAGTCATTTGCCTTCCAGGGATCTCTCTCTCTCTCTCTCTCACACACACACACACACACACACACACATGCACACATGCACACTTTGATTAAAACACAGCACATTTGCTTTTAATCTGTGCAGGCAGGCTGGTGAAACGTGGATACACAAACAGAGGAAGGCGAAAGAAAGTTTCAGAAAGGACTTGATCATTTTGCAGCCACCCTTTTTTAAATCATTATCTTCACTGTTATTCATTTAAACAATGCAAAACTTTTATGGAAAAAAATAATGATTATCACTTTCTATGAAGCTCATATTCATAAATCAAAAAATATAACTGTGCATATAGTTTTTTTTGTATTTTTTTTGTAAACTCTTAAAGCTTGATAAACATAAATCTCAAATACTGTGCTATAAATATTTTTTTATTTTTAACTTTTATATTTGATTTTTAATATAATAAAATATTTTTACATTATATTTATTTATTTATGCATTTATTTATTTCTGTCCTTCTATGCATTTTATTTTTCCTCGAATCTTTATTATTTTATGCCTTTATTTGAATCTTTATTGTTTTATGACTAAAAATGAAAGGTAATTTATAATAAAATAAAAAATATGTAAATACATATTATGAAAAGTTACAATGTTATAACCATGTGCATCATGTAACGTGAATATGTTTCTCATTATAAGGAAGATGTATGAGTCTACTGAAATATTTCATTTTTAGGTAATGTGAAAAAGATTAATTCCAGATTAATTACTAATATTAATTAATATAAAAAATAGTGAAAATTATTAAAATAAATAAAATAAAATAATAAATAAAATAAAATGGAACATGATATACATGATATAAAATTATAGGGTTTTTTCTTCTAAAACATCCAAAAAAAAAAAAAAACGACAAGGATACACACTATTTACCCTGTTGAAGGGACAGTATGTTAGCTACATAGGTGTGTACTTAACATTTCTGAAAGCACAGTGAAAACTTTTTAAACATTTAAATGTTAATCAAGATTACAGTTGTTTTATAATTATATTATTAGTGATAAATGTTGTTTAGTGCATCACATGGCATTATAATGATTAGACATGCTGAAGGATTTACTTATATCACATTATAGGGGCTTTATTAAGCAATATGACAGTTTATAAAATGCTTACAAGAAATGAATACCAACTTAAAGCATTTTGATGATTTATGAGTTATAATCATTTACAAATATGGACTGTTACTGAAATGATTTAGAATGTGTTGGCTTTTTGTTTCTTTTTTTTAGAGGAGCATCCATTGCGTTTTGAAACTATTTTCAGCTCACTGACCAAGACACACTTTCTTAGCGGTTTGAGGAGCCATGTGATGAAGCAAATTTTCAACAGACAGAACGGTTCTCGCTAAAAAGCTGAATCAACAACAGGCTCTTTGCCCCCCCCCCCCAAATGTGAACAGCTATTGGCTTTGTTTTTTTAACATTAATCCCTTTCTGTCCTGAAGAGGCAGGAAATAAAGTACACTTACTTCGCTCTGGTTTTTAAGTTCATCTTCCTTCTTTCTCCTCACTACATTCCTCTAGAATCATACGGCTGATTTATTAGCATCAGACATTCAAAAATCTTGTAACAACAGATGTAACAGCGAGAATGTACATTAATACCAATCAGTCTAATCTATCTGTTGCTATGTAGACTTTGTATTTAGCAAGGACGTGAATAGGAACAGCTAGTTCATTATTAGCATTCAGCTAGTTTGTGCTGTCAGAGGTGTTTAGCTAACATGCTAGCTAACACTTATGAGAGATGTTAGTTAGCTTTCGCTAATGTTTTTAGCAAAACATTGCTTGGTTCTTAGGTGACTAGTTTAGCATCAGTGAAAAACGTAGTTTTTGTAAATCTTTTACTTTTTCAGACTTGTAGTACATCTAAGAGCTTCTACATTTCTACTTTAGCTCAAGAGAAGAATTTAAAAATCTAACGAGGTTTTTTGTAGATGAGTTTTATTTAGATTTACGTATGTTTACTACCTCTGCTGTCAATGCATTTATTTTTTTGTTGCTAAGAAACCCATTCAGCATCTGTGTGTGTGCGCGCGCGCGCATGTGTGTGTGTGTGACTCTGGATCTGCTCTTTATTTCTGTTTAAGGACTTAACACCACAAAATATGACATCTTGTGAGAATGTGAGGAGAAAAAGCCCTGCGCAGTTGTGCCTGAGACTAAATATTGTTCTAAGCCGAAGCCGATGGCAGATGATAAGTAATTACTGGAGTCCTCTGTCTCTGAGGAGAGGGAGTCTGGGAAACTTTGCCTTGGGTGTCAAAACTATTTTGTTTTAGAACTCCAATTAGTAAAGAGAGAGTGTGATCTACAGTATAGTATAGGCGAGTGTTTAATTATTTTTTATCTTGAACCCACTTCATATGATTTGTGTATTTTCCAGATGAGGAACAATGGACAGTAGGAAAAACGGACAGCGCTCCAAAGCAGGTCTGGAACCTAACGCACGATTTGAACTGAACTCACCTCAACTAAAATCGGACATATTGCACTGATATAACATTCAATCAAGCACAAAACACTTTTGGCAGCGGCGCTCTGTGCTCCGAGCTTTTGCCGCTTGCATTCTCATTTCATCCTCCCTCCATCTCTTCCCCCACTTCCCTACATTTCATTTCCTTACGCTTCAGAGAGAGAGAGAGAGAGAGAGAGAGAGAGAGAGAGAGATTTTCGTGCACTCGCGATGCAAGCATCCTGCCCAGAGTGTTTTTCAGCTCATTTTCAAATGGTAATTTGCCTTATCCGAAGCAAACTCGTCGAGTGTAAGTAAGTGATTATTTGCATGGCTGGCAATCACTCGGCATGCCTGCGGTCTTTCTCCAAATGCTCAGATATGTCCACTCTTTGAAAGCCAGAAAACGCCGTGAGCGACTGCGGGCGGAAATGCGAGGTGTGTTTTTTTTTTTTTTTTTTTTTTTTTTAAAGCTCGCCTCTTTGAAGTTTGTGACTGTTCACATGCATAAAACACAAACTTTCAAATTGTATGGACTACCTTCAACCTCTACGAATCTATTTTATATTTCTCTGTGTAATAATACAAAATAACTGAGTTGAACAGAGAACATAAGCTGTATATATTCGTTTGTAAAAAAATATTTGGAATTTATTTTATACACAATTTTCTATAGAAAATATAAGGAAGGAAAACACTTCAAGGAAATAATCAATCACTGACTGGATGGTGTGAGGTGAAGTGTGTTACTCTTACCACCTCAAAGTTCATTATTTACCACAGTGTAATTTTTATCCATTTATAGTTACTTTTATAAGTTATTTACATTATAGAAGTCATTCCTTAATCAGCCTCACTTTTCCCTGTCTTGAAGACAAAACATGTTTTCATGTTACTGAGAATTTGCAAAATTGTTTGTTTTGAATTTCTCAATGCAGAAACCTGACTGGCTGATCCAGGAAGAAGTGCTGACACTGGAGACCCCTTTTTGTACATTTTACATTTGAAATCAATGTCTTTTTACAGAAAACTTCGTCATATAAATGAAATCACGTTTTTCTTTCTTAAATAGTTTTTTTAATCTGTTGTTTACATGAAGCTTTTGCCATACAAGTCTTTGGGAAAAGTTTCTATAGAAATGATAAAGTTTTAGAAGTTTTACGTAGTGTAGTAGTTTTATAGTGTTCTAAAAATGAATCAATCAGATTAGAGAAGTCGACAGTGCTGTGGTTTAAAGAGAAGTATTATTATGCGAGGTTATTTTAAATGGATGGTGGTATCATGCAACAAACTCCTGTCTCGAGCTTCACATTTAATTACATGCATTTTTAGAGTAGGCATTAACTAAACCAAATATTCATTTACTATCTGCCGCGTTTCAAAGATTTCAAGGTCTAAACCAAATTTGCATTGATGGATGATATAATCAATGAAAGGCTTAAACTGAATTAAAGCAACACCACAATTAGCTTTGGTCTTCTGCATGTCACAAAGGGCCTTTCGAGCAGAATAAAACACCGAATGTCCCTCAGCTGTGACACGGCCATTTATCAATCAGCATCGGCCACATTGACAAGTGCTAATTTAATAGAGACTGCCCCGGCTGGCAGGAAGCCGCACTGACACACAATGCAAACTCATTTATCACTATAGAGCCTCGTGGCACTGCGTCTCTCCCTCCCTCTCGCCGTCTCATTCACTTTTTCCTACGGATCGGGACCTGGGGTCACTCCACCATGCAGCGCCGCTTGACGTTTTTGCAGGTGCTGCTTTTTTCTGACAAGGCCCGTCTTTTATCTTTGCATCTGCAGGAAAACACTGGAGGTTCATTATGCTATAGCGGAAGGGGTATGGTGCCGACATGGTGTAATTTAGGTGCACAAAGCCGAACCGCTCTGTGCGTCTCTCTCTCTCTCTCTCTCTCTCTTTCTCTCTCTTTCTCTCTTTCTGTAAAATTCTGAGCAACGCAGGCATGCGGTAGAAAAAGCTCCGCTAATGTAATCACATATGAACCGCAGCTGCTCAGGAAACCAGCACTTTGAATGACTGGGTGGCTTTGAATCTGACACATCTCTTAAAAAAAGTTGCAGAAACGTAGACCGGCGTAAACACAGGGTCGTGATGAACCTCTGTGTGATTGTCAGAAGGGAACTGGAGAAGCTTTGATCATGGACACTCGCAGAGCAAGGGAGTCAAAAGAATTGCTGGAGGCACGGCGGAATTGAGACAGAACCAAAAAAAAAAATAATAATAAAATAACCCCAGCATGAATGATGTGAATGAGAAAACACAGGCCTGATTTCCCCAAACCTTCAGCAGATCGTCTCTCAGAGGAAAAGCAGCAAAGGCTGCTACCTTCATTTCAGGCCCGACATCAAGCATGAGCTTCACATTAAACTGAGCTGAACTCAGGAACATGCCTGGAACTGAAGCGAATCCCCTCAGCATGGTAGGCGCAGAAGTACACCAAGGTACCACTGTGAATGTGATATTCGTTTTGAGTTGAATAATTCAGCAAACGCAGAATGAAGGAACACCTCTGGGTTTTGTGCATGCTGCTAAAGACAAGGAGGTGGCTGATAATGAGGAGGAGATACAAAGGAAAGAGAAAGCAGAATGAGAGCTGCCAGACTGAGCTGAAGTTTTTGTTTCGAGTGTAGGAGAGTTTTGAAACAATTCGGTCAAAAACAAAATGTACACAATTTCCCCTCATACCACAACTGGAATCAATAAGCCAAGACATTGCTTATCTTGAAGACAAATTCAGCCATATTGTATTATGAAGAATTTTAAGGCATGGTGCTATTAATCAGTCCGTACTGGAATTCTGAGTTTTTTTTTCTAATAGTTGCAGCCAAAAATGCTTGATTTTGCTGTGTTTTTTCTTTTTCAAAATTTGCGATGCAATTTGCAGTTTTTTGTGCTTTTTTGTGCAAAAAAAAAAAAAAAAAAAAAACTACTTAAATTGCAATTGCACTGTCTTTCACAGTTATGTTTGTTGCTGAATGAGACCTTTTAGCTGTACTTATGTTCAACGCACATGAATTGAAGAGGGATTAGGCTGAATGTGCATTGTGATGACATCTTGGTCTAAAATTGCGGAAAATCTGTGATCATTTTGAAAAATTGGAAACTCCTCCAAATATTGCGGAGCTTGCTTGATTTTAAATGTCTGAGATTGCAAAATTGCGAAATCTTGGAGGGACTGATTAATTTATGCACAGTGTCACATATGTTATTTAATATTGGCCTCAAATGTCATTCTATAGGTTTTTTTCCCAGCCAATACTGGAACTGGAGACTTCCCTCAATTTAGACTCATCGCTTCATTGATGATCTGAAATCTAAACTTTGGACACTAACTTTGTCTTCTCTCAGTGACTACACATATTAAAAAGGAAATTAAGAAATAAATTTACAGAATAAGGAAGAAATATTCCTTTTTACTGACCAATTCTTTTACGAATCAATAAAATACCAATGAAATTCGAATCTACAATCACTGAAGTTACACTCTAAAAAATGCTGGGTTGAGTTTCTTTGGTCATTTAATTGGATTATTTTCTTGGGTCATTTTGGGGTAGTTTTGTGTAACCCAACTGGGTTAGTGGCTGGGTCATTTTCACTGACAGTTGAATCAATACACCCCTCCCCCACCCTGATGCCTCAGCCAAGCTCCTTGGGTCAAATCAACTCAGCGTGGACTGTTTGAATTTGCCTCAGGTGGAGGTAGCAGTCACATGGATAGACTGTTAGATTTATTTGGAGAAACACACTCAGAAAGCATGTGTTAACATCCTACACACTTTTTGTGTTATTACTTTTTCAACACATGTTGTGTTAGCCAATAAATGTGTTAAAAAAAAAAAAAGAAAGTGACCAAAGAGTGACCAACACAACATTTATTAAATTATTGTCCAATCACGTTGCAGACTGTGCTGCCACCATCATCATTCAAATCTTAACTCACCTCAGAGTGACAGTTCGTTGCTTTGACCTTTTGATTGTGACCGCAGAGTCGGAGTCCCGAGGCAAGGAAACCAAATGACCACAGGTAAGTTAGCATTCATCACTATTTAGCATTAATGCTGCTGAAAATGCCTTGCCGAGTTTGTGATATTTAGGCAGGGAGCTCTCGAAAATGTATTCATTGGAAAACAGTAACTCAGCAAGTGATAATTAACTTCACATATCGCTACGACTTCAAAAGTGAATATCATGCACTGCTTCCTCAGTGATGGTGTTACAGTACTAGTGTCATGTGTTTATGTTGACTGTGAAATATGGATTGAGGTTATTCTATAATTCTCTGGGTCTGCATCTTATCTGAGGCTACGAGTTAGGGTTATCTACCTGGATGCTGTCACCAATGCTGTCACCAGTAGGGATGAGTGATGCTAACATAGACACTTACTTGAGTTGATAACATTACTTTAGCATACAGCTTGCAGTAATGTTAGACAATAACGTAGCATTACAGCTGTTCATCATGATGTAATACAGAGAGTGTAATACAGAGCATTAATTACATTTATCAAGTGTTTTGGACAAGGCAAGTTGTAGTAATTAGCATTTGGAGGATGGGTTAGGACCATGTTTCTTCATGTATTGGGTGAATGTTAATGCTGGTTAACAGGTGCAAACAGTCAGTGTCTAATGGAACTTAGCTAGCTGAGTAATGTTGAGGCCAAAAGTTCTTCACAAGGTTACCATGACAAAAAGAGAGGTTAGGGGTTACAGTAGGTTGTAATGCTTTCCACTATCTCTGTAATGTTGGTTGACTTAATTAGTTTGTGCAAAAAATTGGCTGTGAGGTGCTCAAGGTTGGAAAATAAATATTCGCAAGTCAGCTAGATTTTCTTGGTGAGTCTACAGTGTCATTTTGTTCACTAGGAGAGTGGAGGTCACATTTCCAAAATGACACAATTAGTTATTCTGTAATGCAATTTCTCAGTTAAAGCCCAAAGGCATTTGTCCATATTTTGTAGCTAACAACTAACAAATACTCTTTTTGCTCTTTTACAGCATATCAAATGGAAGGGAGTGGGACTCTTGTCTTCCCAGATGGCCGAGAGATCTGTAAGAAGATGCATCAACACCCATTCTTACATCTGTCAAATGTTTAAATGATTTCAATAAATGTCACCATTTTACATGTTCAGTTGCAATCAAAATGATTGAACCCCCATTGCAAATCAAGTTTATTGTCAAAATCTACAGACTTTCATCTGTTTGCAATGAACAAATCAAATTAAAGCAATTAAAATAGTTTAATACAACGAATGCTTCAAGTGTTTTCCCCAAATTCAACTGAAAATGCAACTTATACTGATTTCTCCAGTTTCAAAATTATTCAATCCCTTCATGGCAAGCACCTTTACTACTTAGTAGAGCACCCTTTTGCTGTTATGACCTGCTGCAAATGAGATGTAAATCTTCTGGCAGCGTCCCTGAGGAATCTTAGCCCATTTCTCATGAGCAATGGCCTCCAGTTCAGTAATATTCTTGGGTTTGTGTGCTGTAACCGCCTTCCTCAAATCCCACCAGAGATTTTCTATGGGGTTCATGTCAGGTGACTGTGATGGGCCTGTAGAATCTTCCAGGACTTTTTCTGCAACCAAGCCTTGGTGGAATTTGAGGTATGCTTGGGCTCATTGTCCTGTTGGAAGGTCCAATGATTTCCAAGCTTCAGCTTCCTCACAGACGGCATGACATTTTCTCCTAGGATTTCCTGATACTTCAATGAATCTATAATGCCTTCCACATGCTGCAGGTTTCCAGTGCCAGAGGATGCAAAGCAGCCCCGGAGCATCACAGAGCCACCACCATGCTTGACTGTGGACAGAGTGTTTTTTTCTTATTATTCTTCCTCCAGACATACCGCTGATCCATCGTGCTGAAAAGTTTCAGTTTTGTTCATTGCTCCACAGAACAGAATCCCAAAATTTCTGTGGCTTATTTATATGATTTTGAGCCGACTTTTCTTGTGTTTTTGAGTCAGTAGTGGTGTACATCTTGGAGTTCTGACATGGAAACCTTCTGCATTTAGTACATTTAGTACATTTATTTACTGTGCTCACTGAAAACTCTGTGCCTGTTGCCACCAGGTCTTGCTGCATGTCTTTTGCAGTCACTCGAGTGTTTTTCACAACCTGCCTTCTCAGAAAACTGGTTGCAGCCATTCATAGCTTCCTTTTTCTGGCCCATCCAGGTATTTAATATATTTTCTTCCCCTAGCCAGTTCAGGTATTTCATGTGTTCCAGCTCAAGCACACCTGGTGTAACTAATGAAGCCCTTGATTAGTTGCATCAGGTGTGCTTGAGACAACACCTGTTTTGCATATTTGTGCTGTTGTGAGGGATTCTATTCAGGGGGTTGAATAATTTTGAAACTGGAGAAATCCATTATAAGTTGCATTTTCAGTTGAATTTGGGGGGAAACCACTTGACGCATTCATTGTGTTGAACTATTTCAATTGCTTTTGTTGGATTGTTCATTGCACACAACTGAAAGTCTACATTTTAACAATAAACCTGATTTGCAATGGGGGTTGAATAATTTTGATTGCAACTGTATATCATATGTCAATCACAAGTAAAATTTAGCAATTAAAACCCCCAAAAGTGAAAATTTGAGAAAATTAAATATTTGAAATTTAAATATTTAATTCATTCCAGTTCCACTGAAAAACACCACAGATTATCTGAAAGTTCAACAACTATTTACTGATTTAATTTGCATTTACTTAAATATATATAACTCAAAATAGCTATAAAAATAACAAATCTGAGCAGTTAGGGTGAAAAATGTGTCAGGTGAAAAACTTTGATTATAAGCATCATTCACATCAGTCTAATAGTTTTATTTCTTGAGATAAATGTCAGTCCAGGAATTTGACAAGCCTCTTAACTGGACCGATCCATGTTCACTCTTACATTTCAGTGCTGAAATAAAACGTTGATGCATTTATAGTTCTGAATCTGTTAGGTTCATGTTTGTTTTTCTACAACACAACCATCAACTTGATCAAAGCGTAGCATTCAAGGAAAGAGACTAACATGTGTTAGCATCTAACATTGGTTAAATACATACAGCCATAACATTAAAACCACATGCATAATACGCTTTCCCATTTTTCCTGCTTCCAACACATCAACTTCGAGAACTGACTGTTCACTTGCTGCCTAATATGTCCTACCCCTCGATAGGTGCCATTTTCACAAGACAATCAATGTTATTCACGTCACTTGTAAAACCTGTGGTTTTAATGTTGTGGCTGATCAGTGTATAATGATCAGAAAAACCCCCCAAACAATTTAGCTGATGTGACATCCAGTGGGTTTTCTCAGACCTCCACATATGTACTGTATACTATCATTATCTCAAATATCTTCATTCCAATCAAAACAATATAGTACCTGAGCTCAACAGTGATTAAAGTCAGGTACTATATTGAACAGTGATTGGTAATTAACACAGAAGCTTAGCTACTCAGGAGCCATTTCCCTCATCTCTGTATAAACACTTCTACCAATCACAAACAGGTATGTTCATACAGGCTCTTGTACAGACTCTATCAGCCTGGCTATGCGAGTGTCACGGCACAAGAGAAGCTCTGTTAGCGATCAGAGCAGCATGATTAAAGTGCTCTGAAAAGAGCTAATGAAATAAAATGGCTGTTAGATGTCTTCTACCAGTTGATCTCTTTCTCTTTCTTCACTTCCTCTCTCAAACACACACAATATAGCAACAGTATGTTTTCAGTCACATAACAATATTAGCCTTAAGCCATATCACCTTTCAGGTTAGTGTGTGTGTGTGATGAAAGTCTGTAGTGCCTCGGGCATTTTGCTTTAGGTGATCCACCTCTGTGTTATCCCTGCATGACATAATCTCTGTTTGTCTCTCTTGTATGTCTCTTAGTATAATACAGATCTATCTATCTTATGTGTAAAGCTGTAGTTTGTAACATTTTACTCATTAAAGTGTACACATAGCTTTATAGCGATGAGAATAAAAAAATAGACTGAGCCTTAAGGTTTGATATTCCAAGATGCTTTTCTGCTCAGCACAGATGTAAAGAGTGATTACTCTTTTTAAATGTAAATGTTGTCAAACCTTGTTTGCTTTCTCTATGACATTAAACATACAAGTGTGTGATTGATTTGAGACATGCACCTGCTAATGCACTATGCTTAAGTGGTGGCTATAACTTTCCTTCACCTGTTAGCTACATTAGCCTCGTAGAAGCAAACACTACAAAAACAGTTAACATGGCTAATTGGCTTGGCTGATATTTGATTTTCCACAAAATGCTCAAAATAATTTAAATGACGATGCAAATAATTTCTTTAAAGTTGACTACTCACTGCAAAAAACCCCCAAATATTTTAGCCTATTTGTAGACATTTTTACTTGAAATAGGCTTGAAACAGTCTTGTTCTATTGGCAGATAATTTTCCAAAATTTAAGCATTTATTTCTAGACATTTCTAGAATTGTCAAAGCTTAAAATACGTGGAAATGTCTATAAATAGGTTTAATAATCTTATATTTGATTAATTCTAATGTTATAATACAGAATAATTGCTAGATTTGACTATATTCAAGATATTTTCACTTGCTAAGATACCTTTTTTGCAGTACCTTTATTTGAGCATTGTCATTTCCAAGAGGAATTACAAATTAAAAATGCATTTCAGGATTTTTTTTTATTTTGTGGTAAAATACATTTTATTTAACAATCCTTCTTAATTTTAAACAAGACAAAGTGGATTTTTAGAGTTTCACTGCAAGTTTGTTTTTGTATTAAAGGTTCCTAAATTTGGAATTGGTAAATGATGGCGTTTCCCCCCTTCCAATTAGATATTGTAACCTTTTGGACCACTGACATAATCTGATAACTGGCACTGGTCTATAAATGTTTTCCATACTCATCTTAAATCTGCCACTGGATTAAATTTCTTTGTTAGAAGCTATGCTTTGCTAAAACCTTGCTGGCCTGCATAGGTGAAATTCAACTCCCATTGTTTGCGGGTTGGGGGGGTGGGGTGGGGTGGGGGGTGACATGAAAGTATAAATACTGAAAATTCACTGACCATATTGTGTTTACTTTGACTACTCTGAATAAATGTGGCATCATCACTCAAGAAGCAGTCGTATTTCTGTAAACTAAAACTATGCACGTTGTGAAAGATGTAACATGTTATGCATATTTTATCCTACTGCGGTTTCTCTCAGGAGACTTACATAAATGAGAACTGTGATCACTGTGGGATTTCTCCAGCTTTGACTTCTAAAGTTTGCCATTCAAACCTCCCCTCTCTCTCTCCTTCTCTTCTGACTTGTTTGACTCACTGATGGTGCCTGACTATAATGTGAGTAATGTGGATTTTAATGTGCACTAATGAACTCTCGTTTACGCTCCTCTGTCTCACACGCTCGGCCATCACACCAAGGTTCCTCCACCTGCGCAAAGTCAAACAAGGAGGAAGATGAAGGTGATTATGGTCTGAAGTGACACCCATGCTTTAATGAGGAACCTGATCTGCCGGATAATGGTGAGGGTTGTTAATCTCACTCGGAATCTGACATTTAGGTTACATGTACGTTGAGTGACCAAAAGATTTTGTACCGAGAAGAGTGTGCATCAGTGACTCAGGGTTGCCAGATTTCCCTAACAAAATCAGCTTAATGGTTATTCAAAATTAACCCAAGAACTAGCACAATGATCAGTAAAAAGACAGTCCAAAATTAAGTGAGTCTGACCTTTCTAAAATTCTAAATTATGCCTTACAACATCATATAATGTATTTACTGCAGAATTAGGTTTTAAATTTTTCAACATAGTAACATGATGTATTGATGTGGCTGCCTGGGAAAACTCTTCACATGCTGAGATTTTTACATTTTCTACTATATACCAACCTGAAGTTGATTATTTTCCTACAACAGCAAATACTTAAGTGTATTATTCCTCTTATACCACAGTGTCATATATCAAGGCGTTAACTCTGGACTTCATTTCCCAGAAGCCACTGCACCATACTACATCACTGTCACATGACCACCTGCACCTGTATCACATTTCTGTTTAACGAGCACTCCTATATATAGCCACTGTTTGTACTGTTTCCTCGTCTTATGTATTGTCTATCTTGACCTTTGTCCCTGTACCATGTTTTGTTTCATAGTTTATGTTTAGCCTTAGCGGCAGTATTTTGCCTAGTTGTCTCTTTGTTTGTCTCTTTGTTTGTCTCTTTGTTTGTCTCTTTGTTTGTCTCTTTGTTTGTCTCTTTGTTTGTCTCTTTGTTTGTTTGTTTGTTTGTTTGTTTGTTAAACTGTTTGAAGATCTGTGCTTCCTTCTGTATCTATCTTTGTAATGTGATAGAATGTAAGAACTACAACGGAAGCAGCGGATCATCATGAGATACCTGGGCTTTACTCTGCTACCTATGTTTGTGAAGAACTATGCCATGCCCCGCCAACAGGAGGAGGAGTACCAAGCTGCGCCACGTAAGCAGCAGGAGGACATGGAGGAGTCCCGGTACAAGTGGGAGCCTGTTAACTGGGCTAGTACCATCTCCCACCCTCTCTCCCCTATTATGGATCTAGTCCAGCAAACGGAGTCAGTGGAAAACGTAAGTCCCTGCTCATCTGAGGGCGCCGCTCAGCCTTTCGGATCAGCTGAGGACGTCGCTCAGTTGCCATGGTTGGCTGAAGACATTGCTCCGTCTCCAGACATACCCGAGTGCTCCCCTCTGTTCGCCAATGCCACGCACAATGCCACTGTGCTTGCCTGCTCGGCTGAGGACGTCGCTCTGCCTTCCTGCTCGGCTGAGGACGTCGCTCTGCCTTCCTGCTCGGCTGAGGAC
>JANDJT010000021.1:8245331-8284820 GCA_024331685.1 Stegophilus panzeri | reverse complement strand
TTGACCTTTGTCCCTGTACCATGTTTTGTTTCATAGTTTATGTTTAGCCTTAGCCACAGTATTTTGCCTAGTTGTCTCAGTGTCTTTTGTTTGTTTGTTTATTAAACTGTCTGAAGATCTGCGCTTGCTTCGGTATCTACCTTTGTAACGTGACACACAGCAATATGCCAATGGTTATTTTATTTATTTTTTAAATTAACAAACAGCATATACTTTTATCCATTTATAGTTAATGTTGTAAGTGTTGTGAAATATCTATGAAACAGGTAAGTTCACTTGCAGTATAGTAGCTATAAGCAGTCATTCCCTCACCAGCCTATCTTTTTTTTTTTTCTCTCTATTTTCAAGTTAATAAGACAAAAATAAAGACAGCTTAATCACTAAGACTGCAAAACGCTTCACCATATCAACAATTTAAAAAAAAAAAAAAAAAAAAAAAATTTTTGGAGCATACACCATAAGTCCCTATTTAAGCCTATATACTATAGAAACAATAATGTTAATGCATTAAAATAATAAAGGACATTTATTCTTCCCTAAAGTTTGTGTGTCAACATACTATTCACAGAAAAAAATCTTTTGTGTGTGTGTGGTCAGAATTCAGCAACAGATTTTTTTTTTTTTTTCCCCCCAGGACTCCGTAAATATATTATGATAAATACAGAACACCTGGAAAAAAGAAAATCAGCTCAACAATGCAAGGTAAACACACTCATACAGTAAAAGTAATAGTAGTCCACTCTTATTCTTAAATCATAACCAAAGCGTCCACACAATTACTGGTTCCATTAAGCACAACTTCTGTGTACCTGTTTGGCCTAAAACACTTTATATAATTCCTATAAATTCTTGTATAAGTATAATAATCAACCCTAAAATCAAACCTTTTAAAAAAAAAAAAAAAAAAAAAAAAAAAAAAAACTTCTGGCTGCAAACCAAAAGTATCATAAATTTGTGGAAAACTCTAGACCTGGGAACTGTGGATTATAGAGTGGCTAAAATGTGTATGTGGGTATGTAGTTAAGAATGCGGTGAAAATATTGTTGGACTCTGTTTGCATGTTTGGACACTTAGCTGTTTGGATGGATGTTGTAGCTGGAGAGTGAGTGGAACAAATGTTCTGTGTGTTGTGTGTGTGTGTGTGTGGGGGGGGGCGTGCGGTCAAGTATATGGTCAGATTTTAGTGTGTGTGGTTGGTGGAATGTTTGGAAGATGAACAGTGGCTGGAATAAGTGTGTAAGGATCCTGACAGGCCGAGCCAAGGTTGAAGGCTGACTAATGACCGTCTCCAGTGGCCTTTTTTTTGCTCTGTGAAAAATTTTACTTTAACTCTACATCTACACCTGCTTAAGAAATTAATCAAGATGGAGTATGCAGGTATTGGGAAATAACTGAACCAATGATTTGTATAAAGTGCATTTACCACAGTTATCAGATTTATTCCTCTTATACAACAGCATACATTTTTTTTATTAATTAAAGAATGATGTCATAGTTTTAATCCATTTATATTTAATAGTTTTAATGTTGTGGAACATCAGTTAAGATAGTCAATAAGTTGCTTCTCCAGAGCCCTCTATCCTGAAGACTTTCCTATGTTAGAAGACTTAACCCTGACACTGGAGACTACTTCCTAAAATGCTAAATAAATGTCTCCTCACTTTGCCTCCTTAAAGAATGCCAGATCAATAACTGCACACTTAAAAAAATCTATTTTTAAGCTGTCAGCACCGCTGATATAGAAACTTAATCAACACCTTCTGACCAAGCAGAATCGAGCACTCAGTAGTGCTGTGGTATAAAATGAAATGACTCTCCATTCAAATACGCGACTGTAGTCTGCGACCAAATAAGGAAATCAGAGGATTCATCGTCACAGAGAAAGCTTCAATTCGCACACTACATCAAAATACTATTTTATCAGTATGTATTGTAGCATACCATATTGAAATACTCTTTAGTGTGGTACGATGTAGTTTGGGACATTACCAAAAATTCATTTTCACGCCACTGTGAATCTGTTTCAACCATTATCTTGGAATCTATGACATGATATTTATGTTTCCACATACTGTAGCAAAGTAGTGGCTACTTTACAAAGGCACTGAGTTGGTTATGGGAAGGTTGTACTGCTAGTGAATGACTGCTGGGTCCTAAAGTTAAACAACTCTCAACTGCATAGATTGTATCTTCTCGTAATTGTAAGTCACTCTGGATAATGCTGAAGTGTATACTGCATTTTTCTCCCTGCAGAAGCAAGTAGTATCAATGACATGTCATGGCATGACCATAGAAACTACAGTTTGGCCCTTGAATGTTTTTTTTTTTTTTTTTCCATGTTTGTGTACACATTTGGAGAAAGCCTGAAACAAAAATGTCTGTAAAAGTGTGTATGTGGGGGTATGGTTGGATTTTAGTTGGGATATGTGTGTGTGAGTAGTTTGTAGGGGAGTGCATTAACTATGCCCCAGCCTCTCGTTCTCTTCAAAGCTCTGTCTTTTGCTCAGAGGAAATCAATGGCAGTTTTGATTAGCAGCGGCTCTGGGAAGACCTGTAATTATTACCAATAAAGGGAATTAGATAAAATGATTTTTGACTTTGAAATTTGCGTTTAATCAAATTCGAGATAAAGTCATCAGTGGAATTGTTGTTGATTTTATAAATAAGATAATTGGTAGCATTCCTCATAACTACCTCAGTCTGCCTCTGAGCGCGCCCTTTTATTGCTTAGTCAAACCTCTTCATTCAATTTTAAAATTGCCTATTGAGTGAAAGTCTCTGTGGAGCCGGTGGGCAGCGGCATTGCTAATACCTTTCTACAAGTCCTTCCTCTGAATAAGAGTCTGGAGGTTTCGTTTACTCTGCGAGCGCTCCAGCTTTTCCTAATCCAGGCCTGTTCGGTGCAGTCATCATTCTGAGAAAGTGTCTGATCTCAGTTAAACTGTTGTGTTATTAAAATCACACATTCCTAAATATTATCTAATAGCATTTAGCATAAATCTTTGAGAATAATGATTACATAACATCAGTGGCAGTGGTAGCTCAGTGGTTAAGACAGTGGTGTCCTTGTCAGAAGGTTGTGAGTTCAAAACCCAGCACTATCAACCTGCCACTGCAAGGCCCTTAAGTTGTATAAAATGAGATTAATGTAAGTCACTCTGGATAAGGGCATCTGCCAAATGCCATAAATGTAAATAGAAACTAATGGTTTTCAGTAATAGATTCAGACCCTACATCATATACATACAACAGCCCATATTCAAGATCTAATCTCAGACTTAAGCCTATTTTTCTCACATGATAATGGCTTGAATGAGAAGCAGTGTTAAGGGTTACTGTTTCATGTAAGCACATTGTGTCAAGGTGAAATTTAGGTTGTGGACTATAAATACACTCAAAAATCTATGGAATGCCTTTTGCATCCAGTATATGCTTGGGCAAATTCAAAAAGTCCTATATGTCATCTTTGGTCATCCTTTAATTAACTAGCTAGATAATATGATTAGTTTTTAATAAGCCAGCTGGTTATTTACAGTATTCAATTAACTTGCTAGATACTATGGTTCGTTATTTAGCAAGCAGTCTATTATTAACTAACAAGGTACTATTGGTAGTTTTGTTTTTAGAATGTCACCTAGTTAGCTGTAACATTTAATTAACTCATTATGTACTAATGATTTTTTATTTTTTTTATTTTATTTTTTTTAGCAAGCCACCCAGATAGCTAGAGTATTTCATTATCACAATATAGTTCAGTATTTCATTTATCAACTAGATAAATATCATAATGTCATGTAATGGAGTTGAGGATGGATGCAAATGCAGATAAGAGTTTTATTATAGGAGATATAGGCAGACAAATTCAAATCATGAAACAATAGCGTGGTCAAAATAGGCAAATCAGCAAACAGGATAAACTAGACTAAGACAAGTCTCAAATAATGAGGACAAGAACCAGATCAAAACCATGAAACATAAAGCTAGGAACAAAGGCTTGATACACGACAGAGAATATGGCAACTGAGCGTAATACTTCACAAAGTCATTGTGTTGAAACAGTCTCTATATACTGTGGAGGGAGTGTGTGTGAGCTTGGTAACAGGTGTGTGTGACTAGAACTCCGGAGAATATGAATGTGTGTGTGTGTGGGAAGTGTAGTCCTCTTCGGTCATCTTTGTAGTTTGTGGTGCATCCTGGGAAAAGGAGTCACTGGTTTGCTGTGATATGACACATAGTATCTAGCTATTCAATTAAATACTCTGGATAATTATATGGCTTGCTAAATAACTAACCATATTGCTAGATTATTTAATTACTAACTAGATACTATGTTTCAAACTAGCTAGATACCATGGTTAGTTTTTAACAAGCCACCTATTTAGCTAGAGTTCTTAATTAATTCACTAAATAGTAGCCTATAGTTAATTTATTTAAATTTTATTTTTTTAGCAAGCATCCTAGTAAGCTAGAGGTAATATGGATATTTTAGTAAGCCATCTAGTTAGCTAGCATACGTAATTAAATAGCTAGTAATATGGTTAGCTTAGTAGCATTTTAACTAGCTATCATCTGTACCTGATGATTTTATTAACTGTATTAAAAGCAATGTGTTTTTAAAGCATATATAGTTTCTTTTAACAAAAAAAGCTGACTTGCTAATAAACAAACCATACTATCAACTTAAGTAATTAAGTAGCTTGCTACTTTGGTTAGTTTTTGTTGCCAACTAATTAGCTAGAGCATGCATTTAACTAACTAGTTAATATACTTAAGTCAATAATAAGCTGATATGTTGATATGATGTGTAAAGCCTAAATATTTTCTCCCCATTAACCGATTTCAGGCTACTGTTTTTTTTTAATTGTTGAAGGTTTGGTTCACTGTCACATCCCAATAACCCATTACATATTTACTGGGAAATGTCCATTGTAAGCAAATTGAATTGGGTGTTTTTGTGGTGTTATGGGGTAATGCTCATGTCACTTAATATTTTGGTTTTGCATTTTTCTTAAATACAGTGTCTTGTTACTGTGCTATCTAGTTTTGTTTGCTACACCAATGTTGTTGTGTTGTGCACCTCCAGGCCACCATCATACTGTTCTTCTGAGGTAATCTTGTGATTTAGCTGGAAGGCCTGCTGCCAGTGATCATTCATCATCAGGTCATCAATATGGCCATCACCCAAACAGAGCTCATAACTGGAACATATGGTCTAGGTTGTGCCATTATCTGCGAGCACTAGTCGCATGGTGTCTTGCATTTAAAGTGTGAACAATTTAGGATTTTATCATCCGACCTTGTATTTAAACATCCTAATATGAAACACACAAACCCATGACTGGCCCATGTCATTCTGGGTCTTGTGCTTTGACCATGACCCTGTTCTTCATAAGTTCCTAGCAAATTCAATATAAAATGCCAGATTTGCTAATAGGGATAATGCAAACTGGCTTATTTGATTATTTGGACGTACCTGGGTATGTGATTAGTATAGTTGGATTGAGCAGTCTGACACAATTACACGCTCACTTTTGGCCTGGAAAGGACAGATATAGTATATCGCGACTCAAAACCATGATCAGCGAGTCAATGATGTAGGCAATCCCCGAGAGGCCATTAAAAGTTAATACATTTCAAAGAATCGACAAATTCAGGATTATGTGGAACTGAAAACTATTAAATCAACTTAATTGAGCAATCCAGGTACGAAGAACATGTTCAAGGTCCCCTTAATGCTTGGGTCAGCATTTGGTAATGCAAAATCCCATGTTTGGCATTGGGCTGGAGGTTAAGGGGCCCAAAGAAATCAATTATGCCTACGTTATAGCAGCTATAAACAGTGAAAAGCTTCATTATTTTTCTCTCTTTTTAAGTTAATAAAACAAAACAAAAAAAAAAAACAGGGCTTAACATGTTACTGAGAAAACTCCTCCATCCTGAAGACTTTTCCATGGCAGAAAACTTAAAGTTATAGCTTCACGTCTGATTGTTACAAACACTGACACTGGAGACTCCTTCCAAAAATGCTAAATAAATGTCTCCTTAATGAAAACATCAACATATCAACAACAATTATCAACGTTTTTAATCAATTTATGGAAACTATCCATGTTCCCAATTAAGTTGTGTAATTGTGATTTGCTTTACAGATGGCATTACTGTCAGACACCTTCTGACCAATCAGAATCGGGAGTTCTACAGAGCTATGTAATCAAAAGTGGTGTATAAATTATGTAACAGACTCTAAACAATTTCAGAAATGTTTAAAAGCTCAGATGAGCATCTATTGTTAGAAATGCATTTAATAAACGTAATATAATTTTTTTGTCTCCTTGAGGAGTTTGTCAATATCAGCATTGTCTAGTTTCATCACTGAAGAGCAAACATTGAACTAAGCATTAGCTTCACCTAATCCAACGTTTAATAGATTGGCCTTGGTCAACAAATGTACCAGATGCTTCAGCACATATTAATGAACACTGTACGTATCTCCAAATTTCATAAACAATATTTCAAAACAAAAAAATTCTGTCCTGTATTTTTTTTTTTCCCAGTCTCTCTTATTAGTTGGCTGATATTTGAGGTGCAGTTTGCCATCATGGCCTCTTTGTTTTGGGTGTGACACCTCCATTTGCATGAATTCCTTTTTTCCCCTCTGGTTTGTTAGAGAAGGAAAAATAGCAAGAGGAACAGTAAAAATGAACCTTTTTTCCTCAAGTAAAACTAATTGGATGGAGTCCACTGTACAACATGCAATTATGGAACCGCAGTGCTGCATTACTTGTTGAGGATGTAAAACACGACCTGTTCCTCAACGTCTTTCTTTATGAGCACTTGGACTAGTTTGGTAGTTTCATCAGAAATTGGTCTAATTAACCTCAACTTATATAATTTTTTTTTGTCTGTTATGTACATGCTTTGTTCTCAGACATGCAGTATATCAGATTATGAGGTGGAAATGAAGAAAGAAATAGTGTGAAGTATTTGTATTTTTTTAAAGGAAGTTGTCATTTTTAAGTCTGCACTGAAATAATTGGGATCCAACAAGAACAACAAAAAAAACCTAGACAAGAAAACTAAACAGAGATCAAAAATTAGATTTTTTTGTACTCTCTAAATCACTCTCAACAAAACGTATTTGATGTTTCTTATTCATTACCTGGTTTGGACAGGCCCCTCTAGAGATGACTTTGAAAGACTATCTCCAAGGCCTAATTAGAAATAAAGGCTCGCCTTTTAAATTGTCAACTCTCACCTCAAGCAGGAAATACTAAGTATTGAATTTTAAGCAGCTCGGTAAATGGATGGTGTTGGTGTCTAACTTTCTTCGACCTTAGCTGTATTACTTTGATGGGTAGAAAATGACTTTGGGTTTGGAACACACTCCACTCATTTGCTCCATTTCATTCTTACTCAGGTTCTGCCTATGTGTATGTGTGCTTTTTGCTATATTCACATACACAATGCTGTAAAAGTTATTTTCTGCTGCTCAGCATGCTTCCTGTGAACATTACTATCCATCAGACGAAGTAAAAAATAAAAAGACGGTTTGTTTTCACACTTAAAGGAGACATGAAATAGAGTGTCCTTAACTTAATCACCACCTTGTTTCGCTACATTTGCATACATTTGCATATTAATTGGACTACAGATTAAAACTGGTTTTGTAATTTTAATTAAGTGTCCACAAAGGTATATGATTAGAACTGTTTCAAATACAGGCTGACATAACTAGCAGCGAGTGCTTTTGGAGTTGCGTCTCCTCTCCGCCTCTCTGTAGATGGGGATTACTTTCAGGAAATGCCTGTTTTATGATAGTAATTTTTAATCTTTAGTAGATTACAGAGGAAAGTAGATGGGAGGGAGGGAGGGAGGAAGGAAGGGAGGGAGGGAGGAAGCAGGCGAGCAGAGGTGGGGTGGGGAATCGGAATCATTTTCATTTCTCAAGATACTTCTCCTGTTCCGTTGATTTGGAGCACTCGATGAAAGAAAAAGTCTTTTGTTGCTTTTCCTGATTGCAAATTAAGAGCCTTAGCTGCCAGTGTAAAAGAATGGAATTTTGATTTAGCACGCAAGTTAGAAAATTATGCAAATTAATTTTTAAGAGCACAGAAAGAAAGGCAGTGAGGAACTGTACATTTATGCTGTACCGTTGGAAGTATTTATTTATTTTTTTTAATTAAGGTACTACAGGTAGAAAAGAGAATTTTGTTCATGTCAACCATTTTTTTCAGATTTTTTGATAAATTGCCACGTTTACTCCTTATTACAATGGAATAATAAAAACTGTCAACCACCACGTTATCTGAAACTTAGCAATTTTGAACTTAGCCCCACCCACATCATGATGTCCATTCACTGTACACTTTAAAAGGGACACCTGTATTCTTGCACATTCATGCAATATAGGCTATGCACATGACGTCACGGTAGCTGAAATTCGCCGTGGTCACGCCCACTGAGTGGCAAAAAGACTGAGCGGCAGCATTAGTGTACAGCGTGAATTCCACAAAAACACAGAAATAAATGCATCTAAAATGGGAAAAAGCTGTTCGGAGAATTCGGAGCTTTTTTTTTTTTTTTCAGAGAGCCAAAAAGCCATTCAATCCTTTTTTACTAAGTCAAGCAGTGTAAGTTCTTTGGCATGTGGTATTGCTACATATTTCCTTTTAAATGCTGCCTATTTCCATTGATGAATAATGATGACTCATTCATTCTCTGATTGTGATTTGCCTTCACAAATATATAATGTTAGTAAGTGGAAGCAGTCTTAGTTACAAACAAGCTTATAGGTTACCAGATAAAATTATATAATAAAATAAAAATATTTGTACATACCTGTCCACATACAACCAGAATGTTTATTGGTGTTCTTGTCACTTTAATTTCTCCAACAATTCCCGCCTTGAAGTAGGACCAAGTGTCAAGGCTTTTGTATGCCTTCATGCTTTGCTTAGTGTATTTCCCCGGCCTCAAAATCAGGTACATAAAAATGTCGGGAAAACCGATTTCTGGCCACATGCCAATGTCCATAGACCACAGGTTCTTGGGCAAGTGTAAGGGTCACTGGTGAGTATAACTGCCTTTAATTTAAGCTGATAATCATTAGTTATATTAGCATTTTCCCAGTCTTCCCCTGTTAAAACCAGCCATTTTGCTGGATGTTTTGCCACTCAGTCCGGCCGAGGACTGCATACCCTCTATTATCCAATCAGACAATCAAATGCAGCAGTGCAATGCATAAAATCATGCAGATACACATCAAGAGTTTTAGTTAATGTTCAAACATCATAATGGGGAAAAAATATGATCTCAGATGGTATGATTGTTAGTGCCATATGGAAACTGCTGATCTGGGATTTTCATGCACAACCGTCTCTAGAGTTTACACATACAGCAAAAAAATATCTGATGAGTAGCAGTACTATGGTCTACGGTCACAGTAACTCAAACAGCCACCCTTTACAACCATGGTGAGCAGAAAAGCAACTCAGAATGCACAACATGTCAAACCTTGTAGCAGATGGTCTACATCAGCAGAAGACTACATCGGGTTCCACTCCTGTCAGCCAAGAACTGGAATCTGAGGCTACATTGGGTACAGATTAAAATTAGGGAAAAAAAACAAAAACATATTGCTGTGCAGATGGAAGATTTTGGGTTCAACAGTCCAGGCTGGTGATGGTGGTGGTGTAATGGTGTGGGGAATGTTTCCTTGGGAAACATTAGGCCTCTTAATACCAATTGTGCATTGTTTTAATGCCATGTAAAGTTATTTGCCATTATGATGTACATGTCAATTTCCTTTATAAAATTTATACACCACAAGTACTAGTGAATTACTCTTCACTAATCACAGTTTCTAAGTGACCTACAGTCAAAATATTTTCTTTTTGGACGACTGATATACTGTATATTGTTTAAAAAATAATAATTATCCCATACATATAATCCAGTCGATATCCAGTTAATGACACTTCAGGAGATTAAAGAAGACATGCACTTTGGTGTAGTTCATCTTCACTCAGATTAACCCTGCTCCTGGTGAGCTGAGGTCATCATTCTGAGACAGACACAAGGGCATGAGGTTACTAGGAACTGGATCAGTTGAGAGCTGGAGGAGTCTTTTAACTGAATCTCTGAAGGTATGTTGAGATGATGAAGGGGAAAACATAAAACATGTTTTTTGTTGTTTTTTTGATATCCCAACCATCCTTCCATGTCTGAGAAAGTCTTGTACAATTGCACAAATTTTCTGACGCAATTACACCAAAGTCAGGCTATCTTGTGGGAGAGTTTAGGTGGAACACGATATTGCTGTAACATCTGTTTGTTGTGGTCTGGAACATTTTTGAAAGACATTTGGAAGCATTTTGCCTATAAAAAATACTTAACTATTTAAGCAACTGGATACAGTTTCAGTGCATACTTTTCACCTCACATTGTCTTGGAGTAATAGTGGTTCTGATTTGACTAAATCAGATCATGTGTACATTTTAAAGTCCAGAGGAAACTCACACTGGCAGTGCTGCAGAGAAACTTCGGATCTTGCCTACAAACGGGGACCTTTCCTCCATCCCAGTGTATAACATCTAATCATCCCAAGTCCAAACTGTTTCTACATGGATGGATGAGGTAGCAGAGTTGAGTGTGTACTCCCATCCCCGGTTCACTCTGTCATTTATTCCACTTTTCCCAAGCTGTGTTTTGGGTAAGCTATAACTTACTAAGCTTGACTTGATGGTTTCCCCTCTTTCGCTCTCTGTAAATTGCAGCTTCTTAAATTACTAAGCTGTCCTAATAGGTACAACCTGTGCCGAACCGAGCTTTTCGAAAGGCAATGCACATCCTCATTTGCTGCTTACATGCGCAGGATAAAGGCTATCGATGCTCTGCAACATGCAATCCTGAGTCCTCTGTTGTAAATTTGCTTGGCCTAAAATGCCCCTCCTGTTGCCAAAGCCTCAAATGTGGTTTCTATTCCTTCATCATCGAGTCAGAATCTTTCCATTCTCACGCCGTCGCTCTCTCTCTCTCTCCGGCCTGTCAAAAGCCAAAGATGTCAGTGACTTGTTTGTGTTCTGGCATCTTGAAAAGCTCTACCTTGTTAAACATGACTTTGCTGCTTAAACTGGAGCTTGAGGCTTTGATGGAAACCAATAACAGCAGCAGAGGGTATTATCCAGTGCAATAGGGAAGAACAATCAATCCATGAATTTTGATACCCAGCCCACGATGGCGCCAACATGGTCTCCATGCAAATTTTTTTTTAAGAATTCGTCCGAGCCAACAAAGCAAACGGTTAAGGTTAGAACGAGGGGCTGGGTTGGTGGACATAGCCTGTAATGTATCTAATGAAATTGCTCTTGCTCATTAGATGTCTTACAAATTTCGGTTCAGTTGAATTAAGTGCATGTTTTGAGGATTTAATACTGTAATTGCGTGCATCCGTATTCAGACTTTGGCTGTAACAGACTTAAGTGCTACTCAGTTTGCTGAAAACAGAGGCATATCTTAGTTACATGCAATTTAGACCTTGAACTTAAGCCAACTTTTCTTATTCGTATTATGTCCAGCGCCACTGATAGACAATATGATGTATCCACAATATGTGATGCTGAAATTCATGTTTTGGACTGTAAAAATACTCAATAAACCTTTGGAATACCACTCAAGACCAAAAACAAATACGTACAAATGACACTATTGAATTAATTAATAGCATTTTCCTTTAAAGTCCACTATTTTTTTCCCTACATATAATACATCAATGAAGACAGCATCTTACTCAGAGACACTGCTTATCTTGAGGACTGAATTTTTATGGATAAAAGTATGAACAACTATTACTTAAAGTGAACTGTGAACATAGAAGATGGGTGCTCGGTCAGCTTATCCTTCAAACCATGGGCATGTGTTTATGTGTCTTTATTGGAGAGCTCAAAGACTTAACAAAAACACTTTGATTAATTCAACTCAAAATAGCAAATAGTAGTAAAATAGATTACATCCTATGCACATTATGATTTCATTAAGTTAAGTTGTGCGCATGGTATGCTGGATCAAGTGCTATTTTAATTCAGACAAATATAACTATTCACAAGGCAACATACTTGAATTATACTACAGTCTTATTAGATGTTTCTGTCAATGTTTGCCTTCTTCCCATTCATAGATTACTGTGTCAGTCTTTTAAACTTTTATTTATTTATTTATTTATTTTTTTAAATGGCCTCTTGGTTTTATATTGTAGTATAAATGGTCTATGTTAAATAGTCTGCATTTATATAGCGCTTTTTTAACCTAAGCGGTTCCAAAGTGCTTTACACTGTGTCTCATTCACCCATTTACACACACACACCAATGGTAGCAGAGCTGCCATGCAAGGCACTAACTTGCCATCAGGAGCAACTTGGGGTTCAGTGTCTTTCCCAAGAACACTTTGGCATGTGGAGTCATGTGGGTCAGGAATCGAACCGCCAACCCTACGATTAGTGGACAACCTGCTCTACCAACTGAGCCACAGCCAACCGATGTATTATATTTGACAGCAAATGGAAATGAGATATGCTTCTTTAGTGCATATTTTCCATACCCTGATTTTGTTTTTCAGGCTTAAATGCAAGTGCTGGTGCTGCAGTGGTCTAGATGCTACTGTAAAACTCTGTCTCAGATGCTTCTACTCAGGAAATATCTGGCAACCTTGGAAAAGTGCAGATTATTTGGATAATCATAATCATTTGGCTAAGTATATGCATAACCCTGTAATACAGGGTTATGTAAGCATAACTCTGAATACAAGTACCTTTCCTGCATAAATTTTGATTTAACTTTTGGACTTAATTCACCAACATATTCACTAAGCCCTTCATATTTTTGATAAGTTTGTTGATTCATTTTTCATTTTTCAGTCTCATCACATTTCTTAAACAAAAATATTTTTTTTGCATGCATACTTCTGAAATCATTTTTGTGTTTGAAATATGATTGATTTTGAAAAAAAAATATTAACATATCTTGCTTCAAAATAGTCTACTGTTCTGACCTTTGGCGAGACATATTATTCTTTTCAAAGGTTATGTTAGGAGTAAGGAAGAAATTCTCTGTCAGACAAGAAATGTGGAACATGCTTTTACCTTTGACCTCATGGACCTGGTAACAACCAGCCTAAATCTGGATTCCTTTCTCAGAAGAGGAGAAAGAGAGCAAATGGCAGAAGGAAAAACTGCTTGCACCTTTGCAGCAGCAGAGATTGAATACAAGCGGAGGCATGTCATGGTCTGACAGCATAGGTGGCATGTAATGGATACAGCACGTCTTTATCCTGGACTATTATCATACGTAAAATGGTCTGTAAACACAACCTTTTTGCTTGCTAATGGAATTTGTCAACATGAAAGCGACTTTATTGTTGGCCTGTCCTTTGTCTCCGCTGAATTCGCTGCCAAATCCCGACCCCCGCCTCTCCTGTGAACGTTTAGCGTTAGCTCGGGAGAATTGTGCGGCATAATGAAATTACCTCTGCGCAAACAAATAAGGTCAAACTCTCAAGGAGAGGAGCATTGGTACCAGATTGCGCTAATTACGTACCAGGTTCTTCAGTGCATCCACAAAGGCATCACTGTAATGAAAGATGAGCCAAAACTGTCTTGCTAATATAATTTTAGCTTCATGCTAAATCACTGTCTATGAGTAGGCCTATTGTCATTATGGTGTAAACATATTAGTCGGGTCTCATTTAATGGGAGGCTGCGGTACTGGAAAACGCCTTGAAAATTATGATTAAAATCAGGGATCTAGTGAAAATTGCTTTGTTTACTGGGACTGTTTGTGTATCGAGGGAATTGTAGATTCTCAACTGTCATAATCATATTAAACACAAAGCTGTGATTCTGGCCTAAAGGAAGCGCTTGTGGTCCCAAACGGCTGTTTAGCTAGACCGTTATCATCTGCAATTAGTTTTACCTGCTTCCTATCGCTCTGGTGCATCCTATTACCTACACTGGCATGACTGAGCTTTTGTAGTTATTGACCATGACTTATTTTAATTAGTTTACTTGAGCAGAATGAAAAAGGAGGTTTGTGTGTGTGTGTGTGTGTGTGTGTGTGTGTATGGTGGGGGACCCCGAGGCTGATCGCACTGCAATGATTTACCCATCTGGCTGCTCATACACTCTCCAGTCTCTGTACCTGTGCAATCTTTCCCTCATCTGACACACATTGTTGACAGAAAAATGCTCTGTCAGCACAAACCCTTTCACCGTCTTTTTTTTCTTTCTATTACCACCTCGTTCAGCGAGTCAGAGTTCCCCAGCGAGAGCCATCAATAAATTTGACAGACCGAGCCGAAGACCACCTGTGTTAACTCAGGAGGAATTTGCTGAGTGGACACTGCTACGCTCATATTTCACATGTTACTGTGGTGCCGTTTGCCATTTGCTGTCCTCCATTACTGGCTTGTGTTCTGTAATCTCTGCTAAACTGAGCGAAAACAACGCAGGACTCCCGACATCAGGAATCCAGCTAGGAGGTTTGTCCTTTCACTTTAGGAGCACTGGAAATTGTTAAGGTGTTTTTGCATCTCTTTATTAATCAATACTTTGTCAGATTTTTCACCCTTAATTTTGTATCCTGAAAAACCAAGAAGGGGGCACGGTGGCTTAGTGGTTAGCATGGCATTTCCAAATTGTACATAGTGTGTGATTGTGCCCTGTGAATGGTTGGCACCTCGTCCAGGGTGTTCCCCGCCTTGTGCCCCGAGTCCCCAGGGATTGGATCCTGTGTAGGATAAGCAGTATAGAAAATGGATCAATGGATTGGTATGGAATGGTATAATCTAAGTGTATGGCCTGACTAAATGCTTGTCTTGTGATCACAGCATACAAGGGGGGAGCCAAATATTCCCAGAATCAAGACAATGATGATCACATTTTTTTACATTAATGGACTTGTTCATAGAGAGTTTGGTTCCCCTGGACAGACTGTTAATCAATGAATTTACATTGAAGTGCTTAGACGTCTACGGGAACAAAAACATCTGGAGAAGTGGTGCACCCAGAACCCGAAATTTGTTCCCAAAATTAAAAATGAGACTAAAGGGGAAACAATTCGCCACCGTGTAAGAAATCCAGGAAAAGATGTTTTTAGGAAATGTTTCCAGGAATGAGAGAAATGCTGGGACAAGTGTACAGCATCACAAGGAGAGTGCTTCGAAGGAGATTAAAGGAAAAATGCTGTACTTTTTTTTAAACAATTCAAGGAATTTTAGGGTCCCCCCTTGTATGTTGCAAAAAGTCCCAACCGATTTCAACTCCCATCCAAATAATTATTTTTATGATTTGTGGTTTTTGGCCAAAAACAGGCCAAAAATGATCTGGGTTATGCATGTAATCTTGTTCTCTGAAAGTGGAACGAGATGTTGTGTAAGTTCCACGCTGAGGGAAGTGCCCTCACGCGTGACCGGTATCAGAAGCTTGTGTAACATCATGCCTATTTATAGACCTGCCATGATCAGGTGACCTGGCAATTAAGAGCATCGCGTGATATGAAAACATCACCTATGAACCGTGCCGTCAGCCTCTATTATCTGAAGTGAAGACACAATTCACAGGCATGCCCCAGTATGACAAAGCTGCGCAATGTCTCGTTCCCTTCTCAGTGAACAGAGTTACATGCATAACCCAGATATTTAATAGGGAACTCAACGTTGTGTGAGCTTCACGCTGTGGGAATGACAATACACACTCCATCATACTGGGTATGGTCTATATAAAAAGATCCCAGCCCGAGGGTCACTGCAAGACACTCGAGCCTGGAATGGAATGTATATACAGACTGTAATATTGAATGCATGTGTGTGGCGGAGACAACCCCGCTGCAGCACACACATCCTGTAAGGGTACCCCTTTGGACATAGCCTTTGAGGAGGCGACACCCCTAGTGGAATGAGATCTTATGCCCAAGGGGTAGCGAGACCGCGTGCCTCATAAGCGATAGAGATTGCTTCCATCATCCAATTAGAGATGTGCTGCTTCGGCTCAGCATCACCTCTACTGTCGTCACCAAAGCAGCAGCTGCTCCGACTTACGCCACTGGACAGAGCACTGGACGTAGGTACAGAGAGCCCTTATAGGACACAGTAGGTGCAATTTCTCTTGTTCTAGTGTGAGGAACGGAGGAGGACAGAAAGCCTGCAACAGTACTGGCTGGGCAGCAGACATAGGCACTTTAAGAATATAATCTGGCTTAGGATATAGGAATTTGTGGGAGCAGAACAATAGGGGGAAAAGTGTACAGATGTGACTTCAGCCACATGTGCACCATGGTGTCCAGCCCCACTGGTGTGGGAGGATTGAGGGAAAACCACAGTGTGCAGTGTGTTGACCCCTTGGAGGCAAACACATCCACTTCCGCTTGGCTGAACCTTATGGACTCCACAACTTGTGGATGGAGCCTCCAATCCCTGGGCCTCAGCCCCTACCTCAACAGAATATTTGCCCCCACATTATGATTGCCCAGAATGTACATTGCACTTACTGACAAAAACTTTCCTTCTGCCTAGGGAAGAATTAGTTGAGCCTGCCTGATCAGCGGGCACAAACATAATCGTCCCTGGTGGTTGATACATGAGACCATCACTGTCTTGTCTGTCACAACTAACACATGGTGACCTCTCAATTGAGGAAGAAAGAATTTCAGTGCTAGAAACACGGCCCGCATTTCCAGGCAATTTTTATGCCACTCCAGATGAGGGCTGCTCCAGAGATTGTGAGCTGGACATCCATCTAAGACCACGCCCCAGCCCATGAGGGAGGTGTCTGTCATTACTGTCTTGCGATAAGGAGACACCCCTAGAGTGTGACTCAAGGCTAGAAACCAGGGACACCTCCGAATTCTCAGAGCACGTAGGCATCGCCGCATGACACTGATTACTCTCAGAGGTTTCATCCTCGGACGAAACCCCTGACTTTTCAGCCACCACTGAAACCGTCTCCTGTGCAATAGGCCCAATGGTATGATGTTGGCTGCTGCTGCCATAAGCCCCAAGAGTGTCTCATAGAGACTGGAGGGGATGCCGAGATTCAGCTTTATCTTGCTCAATGTTGATAGGATTGACCCTACACATGTTGGGGATAGAAACGCCCTCATCATAGTAGAATCCTTATAACCTCTAGAAAAGTTGTCCACTGCACTGGAGAACACATACTTTTCTTGAGTTTCAAACTGATCCCCAAGCTCTTCATGTGGGTGAGAACAAAATCTCGATATTGAATCGCCAGTTCCCTGGATCATGCTAGAATTAACCAGTCGTCCATGTAGTTTAGTACACGGATGCCCTAGAGGCGCAATGGAGCCAGAATGACATTCATGCACTTAGTGAAGGTGCAAGGGGATAAAGCTAGCCTGAAGGGAAGAACCCGATATTGGTATGTGTTGCCTCCAAACGCAAACCTCAGGACCTTCCTGTGACTGGGCAATATTTCTATGTGGAAATATGCATCTTTTAGATCTATCGTCACAAACCAGTCCTCAAACTGAATCTGTGGAACGATCAGTTTGAGCATCAGCATCTTGAACCTTTATGTCCGAAGAGTACAGTTCAGATGACACAGATCTCAAATTGGCCACATACACTCATCTTTTTTGCGGATCAGGAAATAATGGCTGTAAAAACCTCCCTCCCTCAGGGAACTGGGTACATGTTCTATGTCCCCGTTGTCCAAGAAGGATCTTACTTCTTGCGTTAACATCGGGCTTTGCTCTGTGCTGACTACTGTGTTGAAGCGGGGGGGTCGACCTCTGAACTGTAACCCTTTTTCTATGGTAGACAGAACCCATGGAGACACATTTGGCAGTAGTTTTCATGCTGCCAGATGGTCTTTTAGTGAAGTTAACTTTTCCACCTTCTATTGGAGGGAAAGCAACAGATTTTTGTTGCCCTGTGCAGCTCGCTGACCAGAGAATACTGAAAACATGAGACAGCCTTGGCTAGGGAAGGCCCTATTGTAGTACTATGGGCTAACTGCCCTAACAACCTCATGTCCCCTGATACGTCCCTCCACGGCCCCTCAGGACTGATCTTCCTTTGTCTACTTGGCCTTTATGACCATTCTCAGATCAGGCCTAATAGCAGGCTGCGACTGTGGCCGCCTGTTTCACCTGGCTGTCTGCAGGGGAAGACCGGCTACCGTACTCGCCTTCTGTACACAAGCTTTAGATACCGGTCATGCACGAGGCACTTCCCACAGCATGGAGCTCATGCAATGTTGAGTTCCCTTTGAAAGGGAACTAACTGTGTAGAAGCTGATTGATACATTTGCGTTAATGTATATTTTACCTTTGCATTGCGATGTGGAGAGGAGGATCATGGGTAAGCGTGGCATGTAGAGACCCAGAGATGTGCTAGCACATCATGATCTATCTATTCTACGCATGGTGCTATGCGTTTGGTGACTGCTGATTGGTTGGTTAGAAGGCATGTCTGATTGCATACACAGAAGCAGTTCGATGAAGTGTAAACAATAAAATGCTAAACAATAAGGTGTAAACAGTAAAAGATGAGCTCGTGCTCTGAAACTGACGACAGAAACTAATTAAAAATGCTCTGTAAAAATCACAGTTTAAACATATTCACTGTGTTGGTGTCTTTAATAAAAATTTCTCCTCTGTGTTAAAACTCTGAACACTGAACAGCAAGTATAAACAAAGTTTTCCCCCTGCAGTTCAAGATTACAGCATACATAGCATTTTTGCAATGTGTAGCATTACAGAAAAAAACCTTGTTCCAGCCTTCTGATAGCAAAAATTTCAGTACTTCATGCATTAAAAAAAAAAGACCCTAGCAGAGCGATTAGCAAAGTATAAGAAGCAAAGTACAGGGGCAAGGAGAGAAAATATAACCCACTGTGAAATAGATTTCCTGCACAATAAAGTTGAAACTGACTTTTAATGAAAAGAGTTCAGTTCTGTCTGAATAAATATAATAGCACTAAAGGTGTGCACACTGATGCTTTATCACATGCTGCAGTTGCAATAGGCACTTTTTCAGTTTACCTGATTCTTATGAGTGCTGAATGTGCACAGCATTTATAGCATCTATTCATTCCCCCTGACGTGTGTATAAACATGTGTGTGTGTATTCAGCAGGTGTGGTGTTGCTAGAGCTGATTTTATTTAAAGTCCATGACTCTAATAGTAGTTAATGTAACTATAATATGTTTATAGTTACCATGGGAAACCCATTTTTTCTACTATGTATAGTTCTGAGGCTTTCCTTAATCAGATGTAAAGTTCCAGCATTTAGTTGCAAAGTTGCATTGAGAAAAATTTACACTTAAAATTATTGTCTTAAGAATTATGCAGTAAGTCTCCAATAGGAAATGAACGCAAGCATCACCGTCTCTTCACTCAAATGATATTAGTTCACAAAAACAGCAGTGTGGAAATACTGCTTGTCCTTTGATTAGGTCATTTAATCATTTTCAAACTTTATCCGCTGTCATCTGTACAGAGTGTTTAAGTGCTCTTCTTTGTTTTGATGATGATATGATGGCACACATTAACAACTGGTTCTGATTACAAACTGAATTGATTAGGTTTATGTCCATTCCACTTTGGCATGTATCTATCCAACAACAAAGTGAAATCACACTTAGCTAGCTGTGCAATTTTAGCAATCTTTTAAAATTATAACTTGTCACACTGTGTATGAGATCCACATAAAATCTTGGTCGAATTCTATAACGATATCACATGTATTGTGTGTACTATATTGACAACAACAACAACATTGTGTTCTCCATGGCAGATGATACAATGAAGATCTTCTAACGATAGACCGGTGATTACACATAATTACTATATTCTGCTTATGTCATCAATCAGCATGAAGCAGAAAATGGGCTTGTGTAAACAAGCATTTTTCATAGTGAGCTTGACATAGTAAGGATATGTTTGTCATTCCGTATGTTTTGTTTCCATTTTGCCATCATCGCTACTGTATTTGTAGCTGTCTCGTGAGTTTCGTGTCATCCTATGCCGTCCTCCTATTGATGGCATTTTAGGCGAGCATCATAGCAGCGTTCACTTTCTAAGATTTTAAACAAAAAACTTCTGACACTGTGAGAACTTTGTCATTAGCCATCTTTGTTCACAATGAGATTAAACCAGACTGTGAGCACATAACATTATGCATTCTAAGACCTCAGATATCAACTCATTTCCATAGAAGTTTTTTTTTTTTAAAGCAATGTGCGATTTTTCAATAAAAATCTAATTAAGGCTGACCTTAGCTAGCACCTTACCCAACATATTTACAGGAATGAAAGCCTAAGCAAGATTATAAAGTAAATAAAAGATCTTCATGTTGTTTTGGTGAAATATACTGCATTTATGTGTTCTTAAATCTTATCAGAAGAAAGACAACATTTTTTGGTTGAAATCTGATTTTCCCATCATTTTTTGGTCTCCAGAGTTCAGCCAGTGGGTTTTCCCAGGCTGCCACACAAATGAATATCTACACATAGGAGGAAAAGAAATGTTGCTGTACAGAAGTGGAAAAGAAATGTCACTGTTCAGCACTCATGACAATCATATGAGCTTTAAAATGCTCCCAAGACGATGGATCAGCACTGAAATGTCTTTCTTGACCTCCCCGATCCAAGCAGATTGAAGAGGATTGAGTTTATTAAGTCTCAGGTTTGGTCAGAGTTCTGCATCTGACAGGTCTTTCCTCTGTCAGCAGCAGAAGGGTTTGGATGAATTCTTTCTCTCTCTCTATCTCTAGCTCTCTCTCTCCAGCAAAGTGGTAGAATGAAGCACATTAAACAGCTAAACCACTCAGAACCTGAAATCCCCCTGGGGGTGAGGAGGTGTTGGGTGTTGGTGGTAGCTACGTTTCCCTAGTGGGAGATGACAAATGCCATATGTTCCCAACACAGCAGTTGCTCTAATCCAACACTGCACCAGCCTTAATGCCTGACCTGACACCACAATAAAGCTACAATAAGCAGGAAAATCTACAGCTTTTTGCTTACATCAAATATAATGTCACGATAGGGCTTTCACATTCTGCTCCATTAAATAAATTCATAAGGGAATATGGAATGGAACATCGGTCTTCATTCAACAAGAACTTTATTTATTAAAACATCATCATGAACTTAATATTCCTGAACTTGCATTTCCTCTTTACTCCTAAGCTTTTTACGGCTCTATGGTTGACCGTGTTCATTTCAGACACATTGCGAGTAATCAAGTCATGATTTGTGTTGTGTCTGCAGAAGTCTATACATTCAGTCCTCACTTTTAGGAACCTATACTCTCTGAACACTTTTCCAATCTTAACTGTCCAGTTTCAGTGGCCTCAGATTCCTGGTCTAAGCTGACAGAAGTGGAACCTGACTTTCAAGTTATTTTCTGTTTTTTGTAGTCCATGCACATCAAGGTTCAGCATGTTGTGCAATCCAAGATAGTTGTCTGCTCACCATGGTTGTAAAGAGTGGTTATTTAAGTTATTTGAGCCTTCCTGTTAACTTGAACCAGTCTCTGTCTCATTATTATTTAGTAGCTGGTTTGAGGCTGGTCTTATTGTAACCTTTTCTGTCAGTGTTAAAAAAAAATTATACGGCACATAAAAGACATCATAATACTCACAACACATTAAGCATGACAAACCGCCTGGTCCAATATATGCATGTCACAGGTATGCAGAAGCGATGAATATTCATATGCATTAGAATATTAAATATTGATTTATTTATGTGTCTGCCATTAGGGGTCATCATCTGGATCAGCAAACAATTTTTCAAGGCCTTGAAATTTTTATGCCATGACAGGCACATTAAGCAGCAGGGAAAGGAAACGGTGACATGCACGCTTTCATCGCCCCTCCTTACGGAATTTACGCCATAAAAACGGCTGGCAATATTCTAATGCAAATCCCTTGTGGGAGAATACCTGTGCAGGGTGGGGAATTATAAATCACAGAGGATTCCACCTCAGCTAACTCTCCTTTATTACCAAATTATAGGAGTGTGTGTGTGTGTGTGTGTGTGTGTGTGTGTGTGTGTGTGTGTGTGGATAGAAAAGGTGATTCTTTGTGTGTGACACATGGCAGCATTACGGTCCCTCCGTTTGTCAGGCCAACATTAAGGGCTAATTTTGAAAATCTAGCGTGCAGTCAATTTCCTGCAGCCGCCGGCTGAAAGGTAGGCCAGTGACAGGAAAGCTAATTTAGCTCGGCTTATTTACCACTATGCATCATCTCAGAGCATGACGCTGACTTGCAGACTGGCCTGATTAAAAATTACACCGGTGCCCAAGCACGGCCCAGATATTTATGATGACACTATGTGTTTGGTGAGGTAGAGCGCAGGGAAACCCCCTGTAGGAAAAAAGTGCAACCATGCATAAGTGTGTGTGTGTGTGTGTGTGTGTGTGTGTGTGTGTGTGTCTGTGTATGAATGAGTGTGTGTGTATGTGTGAGTGAAGAAGGGGGAGGGATGTTTTTATATTTTGGTGGGGACCAAATGTAGCTAAAAATAACAAAAAACACCCTCACCAGAATAAGGTGGAATATGATAAAATGATTAAAAAAGAAGACAAAGAAAGGAAGAGAAAAGAATGAAAAATAAAATAAAATGCATTTTTTAAAATGTGGGCAGCTGTCCTAGACAAACAGAATCACTTTTTTTTTCCCTTTAGTTCAATCATGATATCATAATGCCATTTACCTTGGAGAGTGATGAAAAGAGCGAGAATACGTTAAAGGATCAGATAGATAGATGAACCATGTGTGTGTACGTCTCACACATACCGACACACACCCACAAAGAGCAATTATATGATAGTCATGTGATACCCACCAGGTCTGAGCTATTTGTTGTACAGCAGGAAGAAAGAAGAAGGATAGGTGGAGAGAGAAATCAAACTGTTGTACGCCTATAACCATCTGTCAAAGGCTCGCAGAGATCAGTGCGAATAAACAGAAACGGTGCAGAGCCCTCAGGCAACCGGGGGAAAGAGAGAGAGAAAGTGAGCAAGAGAGAGAGCGAGAGAGAGAGATGAACAAGAGAAGGGAAAAAAAAAGCTCACAGTGGGACAGTGATGACATTGTAATTCAAAAGCAGCCAGAGATTAGAGTGTGTAACCTGCACTGACAACAGACAGATGACTGCCTATAACACGCTTCAAGCTGCACACGGCTTTTACCATAGTGAAGATGATGATGATGATGTTGATGGCGGAGATAATGATGTTTTTGATGATGGGGGTTATGAATAGTATTTTCTTTCCAGTGATTTATATATAGAACAATACTATAGGGCAAAGATGAGCTCAACCTTGCCCTCTCTTTCTCTCTCTCTCTCTCTGTATCTCTCTCTCTCTCTGTATCTCTCTCACAGCTTCAGAGAGTCATCTCACAGTTCCTCAGGCGGTGAAGGATCCGTGTAAATTTACCGTGAAGACTCTTAGAAGTGCTATTCAAGAGGGAGATTTCCTTTAAAGCTCTCATTTAAAACCTTCAGAAGACAAAAAAAAAAAAAGTGCTCTTTCCTCATGAGGCCCAACATCCATTTTCCCATTTCTGCTCACGATCCTCAAATGCTTGCCAGTACCTTTTTCAAAATTGTGAATTAAGTGACTTAAATTGTTTGTCTTACTCTACTGTCAGTTATCGGATGAAATCTGAGTGTCCATCTCACCCAATTTGTTTTGCGACTCATACGCAACTATTACAAAAGGTACAAACATTCACTGATTCTCAGGAAGGCAACACTACATTAAGAGTCAGGGGGATGTAAACTTTTGAACAGGATTATTTTCTTTAAAGATCTTATTTTTTAATTTAGTACTGCCCTTCAGAAGCTACATAAGATATTTACATGTTTCCCAGAATACAGGATAATAACAATTTACACTGATTATTCTGTTCAAAATTATACACCCCCCACCCCCCTGACTGTATCGTGTTACCTTCTTCAACATCAGTGAATGTTTGCACTGGAATGATACCAAACTAAGGGAAAGGAAATTAAAAAAGTGACTCTATTTGTCCAAATGATTTTTAATATTTTTTTTTCTCCAGTAACCAGTATTTTTTAATAAAAATAAAATTGCATTCTATTAATTGTTAGTTTTGGCTGGGTGACTTTAAAAATGTGATTTACATTTTTCCTGTCCATTTGTTTTTTTTTTGTCTGTGAATGTATTAACGTAGGTGTGTGTGTATGTGTGTGAGACAGTGTGCGTTCTGCCCTTTCCTCTTGCCCTTGTCATGCTGTCTGTGCTACATGCCCCTGTCTGTACTCTCAGGTCAGGATTGGACTGTGCCACTGTCTGTCAAACTCCCACCCACCCTGTCACACACAGCGCTCCCAATCCCATCATTCCATTTGACCTCCCGTCTCCTGTTCTCAGCTGGGAGCAATGATCTTTGGTTTAAAAAAGTTCCTCATTCCCTTGAAAAAAAAAGCTGTATACACCTCGGAGTGCTGCTTTAAATCTACAGGCAAAAACAGTTCTTCTGACTGATCATCTTTATCTATCCTGATGGGCCTGTTTTCTTCAAGGATGACCCCACTCCCATCAACACGACAAATTCAGTGAATAGTTAAAAATGGTATAGATAATTGGTATAAATGCTGCTGTATGGTCTTCACACTAACCAGATCTCATCCCAATCACACACTTTTTTGGAACTTCTGGAGCAATGTGATTGACAGCAACGGCACTCTCCACCACCATCACTAACACTAACTGAGGGAATCATGTTCATCTTTTGGAAGAATATGATTTGAATTCATCCATCCACTACAGTTCCAAATACTTGACACCAGAAGCCATTCTGGTAGTTTGGATAGGTCCTTAGCCATCAACTGCTCATTTGTATCCTGTCTCAACTATAAGTCACTTTGGATAAAAATCATAGCCAAATCAGGTAGCTGTCAATCACTAAGTTTACATGCACATCACTATTCCAATAATAGTGAAAATTTGTCAATATTCTAATTAGTATTGAGCCATGTAAATGCCACAGTCTGATTGCCTATGTATACAGGAATATTTGATGGCTGTACGCATATAAACATTGTATTCAGAATATAGCTGCAACCCGAATATAGACTTTAAACAGAATTTGATGCGCATGTAAATGTAGTGATTGCAAATGTTCTATTTTAGACTGCAAGATTTTCTCAATTCTATGCAAATTAAGTATGACGCATTAAAGCGTCAAATCCAAACAATTGGCTTGAATGATTGCTGGAACCAATCCTTTTAAAATAATATTAGCTGTGGTTTATGATGGTCAATTTTCCATTGATTGACAGGGTAGAGGGGGGTTATACCTATCCGAAAGTAACCTCCATTCCTAAACTTGGATTTAAATCTGATTTCATTTAAAATTTTATTTTAATTGAACTAAAATTGAACTTTAAATAAAATTTAATTGAACTAGTCTGTGACTCCTGACTTGCCTTTTCACTTTTTCACAATTTCTACTGAGCCATGTGATGTGATAGACTGGTGATCCAGGGTGTATTCCTGCCTTATGCCCTTTGTTCCTGAGATCCAGGATAAAATATTTGCTGAAAATGAACAGATGAATGGATTTTACTGGCTTTTGTGTGTGTGTAAATATACCGTCTTGCCCATTCCATTATGATCCTAGAGGCACAAAATTTCATCCCAGTGCATAAAATAAATAAATTAAAAAATTACCTGTATTTACCTCATGTGAAGTGTATGCAATACTTGTAACCTGCGTTTGTGGCTGCGTAATTTTCTTTCCTTTTTTTCTTTTTTTTTAATGAAAAGTGCTGAATTGAGAAGCAGAACATTCCGAATTTATTGTTATTATAAATACATAAATAAATAAATATTATTTATTAAGGCTGTCTAATTAGATGTCCACATTTCTGTGTCTCAAAATTGCATTTATTTTACATTATGCTTTACAGTAAAGCAGTGTATTGAATTTTTAAAACACACCTCTTGGGTGCGGCATGAAGGAGAATTTTTAATCTCATTTTGCTAAATGAAGGGGTTCTTTTAAATCAAATCTAATGAATCTGCAGGTTCCCCAGCACAGGCGTTTTCTAATTATTGTATTACTGGGGCCTCGACTGCAGTGTCGCAGTGTGACGAACAGATACATGGGGCATGGCGAGTGTTTGTGTGTGTGTGTGTTTGGAGAGCTGGAGAGAAGAGGGCAGCATGTTTCCAAAAATCCATAAAAGGCAAATGTATTAATGATAACGATGGCCCTGGTTTATTTATTGATATGTTGTAATGTAGAGTACCTGCTGATGGTATGGAGTGTGTATGCATGTGTGTGTGAGTGTGTGTTTGGCGGGGGGCGGGGGGGTCTGTGGGGGTCTCCTGTTTCAGCCTCGGTTGACAATTAAGACCTGGGTGACTGTAGCCGGGGGTTAATTCAGCTCATTAAAAGAACTAGGTCATTAGTGGAGAATCAGGGTTCTTAAAGGCGGCACAGGGAGAGACTGGAGGAGAATGGAGGGAGGGATGGAGGGAGGAGGAGAAAAGAGGAGAGAGAAGACACGAGAGAGAGGGAGGGAGAAACGGGGGGGGGGCGCTGTAAATTCAGCATCTCCACGAACACGGCTCTTACATTAATTAACCTCCCTTTTCCTTGTTGAGGAGAAGAAAAAAAAATCTGTTATCATATATGCACATGGCTGTACACCAATTAATTGCGAAGAAAAAGAAGCTAGTTTACCGTCATCCCAGTGGTCGCCTTGTCTGCCTGCGCAGGAGATCCTTTATTCCGAGAAAGGAAAGAAGAGTTGGCGGGTGGGGGTGGAGGGTGACAGTAAAGAAAGAAAGAGAAAGAGAGAGAGAAAGTATGTGTGTGTGTGATGAGTAAAAAGGATATTAAAATTAAGAAGGGAATCGCAGAAGAAATCGGGCATGCCTCGGGGGAACCTGGCAAATAAAAGCCTCGGAAATGGAAATAAATAAGCTTTGCTAATACCTCACCTAAGGAGAGCCAGAGCTCAACCCCAGCAAATCGGAGTGTATTCAGTAACACCTCACACACACACACACACACCAGCTCTGACCTTCAGAGAGAGCAGGAATGGTTCTCGCCGGTGAAAACACGTTTGACACAAAAAAACAGCGAGAAATAGATCCTAGTTGTGCAGTGACAAGTGTAAAATGACCCCCCCACACACACACACACACACTCTTGCAGAACCACCAGAGATTAAGTCAGAGCTGTGTATGGGTGGCAGAGTGGCTCTGCGAAGGCCAGTCCAGATCGCTGCAGATCTTTGGTGTTAAATCTGGGTATTGGAACTCGAGGGCGTGAGTGTCAGATATTTTCCATCCTGTTTATTCCACAACCGTTTCAGTCGCTGGTTTTAATTTCACTTTTTGACCTCCAGGTTTGGATCAAAGCGCAGTCACCCTATTCTTCACTCAACCCTGAGTCCACAACTACCCCACGCACTCTTGATGCCTCCACTCTCTCTCTATTACACACACACCCACCCACACACACTCTCACACACACACATGGTTCCAGTTTGAAGCGGGGCATTGCAATAGGAAGATAATTGGCCCCTCAGATTGAAATTCAGCAAAAGAAGTAAATATGTTTCTTTTTTTCCCCCTTCCTTTTTTCTCACACTTTCTTTTTTTGAGAACCTTCAGCTAGATTGTGGGGGAAGCTGCACCACCACCACCACCAGTACTGTGGCTCTGAAAAAAAAATGGATGGACCATTTATAACGTTTATTAAAATGCTCACATTTGGGCATAATTAAGCGGATTGATGGTGTGACAAGGCGTGTGTGATTGAGTGCTGTCTCTGTCAGATTCTCTGCAGATCCACACAAAAGGCTTAATATGAGCCAGCCATCTTTACGCACAACCCTGCTTGACACTTCCCTACTCCGGAAGGTGCCATCACCGCCAACGTTCATTCATATTCACCGGCCCAAAGTTCAGAAGTGGAATCGCTGGCTAATAAGGGACAGTGTATTACTGTTTGCATCTGCTAATATTCCCCACCATCTTAATGAGCAAGAGCGAGACAGAGAGGAAGAGGGTGTGAGAATCCTACTCGATGGAACGATTTGAATTTAAATGATATAATCCTTCAGATTGCTTAATTCTTCCATACATATTTAATCTATGTATTATCTTTTTCTGGTCCCTGATGAAAGGTGGGGGGTGGTTGGTATGAGTGAACAAATGTGTAGAAGCTCACATGTTATTGGAGTGAAACCCAGGGGCCAAAGGTTCATTGTGAGAATATATTTCTAAGAGAGATAGATACTATCGATAGATAGATAGATAGAGTGGCTAAATTGAAGCGTGTGCAGTGGTAGCTCAGTGGTTAAACTGTTGGGCTACTGATTGGAAGGCTGCAAGTTCAAACCCCAGCACTGAAAAGCTGTCACTGTTGGGCCCTTGGGCAAGGTCCTTAACCCTCAACTACTCAGATGTATAAATCAAATACAATGTAAGTCGCTCTGGTTAAGGGTCTCTTCCAAATACCATAAATGTAAGTTGTTTTTAACAGCAATTCCCAATGTGTTTTATTACTTTTACCACAGCAATTTTGCTGACAATAATCATTTTCATGATACCCAATAATTTGTATCCATTTACAGCTACACTTAATGTTCTGGAATGCTCATGAATCAATATAGATCCTGTTATCACTTACGTTAGCAGCTATAAACAGTCATTCCCTCTCCAGCCTCTCTATTCTCTTTCACATGAAATTAAAATGAACAAAAAAATATCAAATGTCATGTTACTGAGAAACAGCAGTGCTCTCCATCCTATTTGTGGTGGAAACTTAAAGCTACAACTTTACCTCTGACTGTTACAAAGCGCTGACACTGGAGACTCCTTCCAAAAATGCTACATACGTAAACATCTCAACAGTTAAAGACATTTAAGAAAATATATATATATATTTATGTTGAGCGTCTGCCATAAGTTGTTACTAGAAGAACAATAACATATGCCAGAACCATTGTCAGAGCTGTTGTTATAGGAAATTAATCAACATCTTCTGACCAATCAGATTTGAGAATTCAACAGCATAGATGAAGATAAATCCATTTGATACTGTATCACTGGTGTTATTCATTACATTACCTGTGCACATGTTTTACAAAGTGGCTGAAACCCAAATCTGAAATTTTTTTTGTGGGATTACAGGGACGCACAAGTGGGCATGTGTTTCATTGAGTTTGTGTGCTGTTCTTTTATTTATTTACTTTATTTCATCCTTTTGTGCTAAGATCGTTAATTGAAGCTACAGGAGGGCCTGAAATAAAAGATTTGCTCAATTAAGCAATGTAGCAGAGCTGAGAGAAGCACCTGTGTAGAGCTGAGTCTCATTTGCTCTCTCTCCTGCACAGACAGCATGCCTGATTACTCCCTAGAGTGCTTTTTTCTGTGTTTCTCTCTCATTTTTTGTCTACCTGCTCCATTCATGCACACCTCATCTGCTTAATCACTTTCCTTGTTTACTGACTGTGCCATCAGAGCCATTGCTGTAATGGTAGGTAAGGGAGGGCAAGCTGTGGAAAAGAGGCAGCTGATCTCAGGGTATCGTGTGGTAATGCCTGGTGAGCGAGAGGAAGTTGGCATTCGAGTTCACACCGGATGATGGAGAGGAATTGGAACAGAGCAGGTGGGAGAACATTTCTGAATTTGCAGGGAAGGATGAGTCAGTACTCTTTGGACAGGTGCAGAAAAAGGGTAAAAAATACATTCATTTAGAAAGGATTGACCATGTTACTGGTGGTGTAGCTGGTGTGTGTATGCTAAAAATCAACTATACATAATTGGGAAGGCAGAGTGACTTAGTAGTTAGAACGTTTGCCACACACCTCGAGAGTTGAGGGTTTGATTCACACCTCCTCCCTGTGTGCGCTGAGTTTGCATGTTCTCCCCGTGTTTCAGGGATACCCTCCGGGTACTCCGGTTTCTTCCCATAGACCAAAGACAGTAGACTGATTGGCATTTCCAAATTGTCCATAGTGTGTGAATTCTATGGGAATTCCAGTTCCCTGGGATAGGCTCCAGGCTCCCCTGCAACCCTGTGTAGGATAAGTGGTACAGAAAATAGATGGATAGATGGATGGAATCTCACCTATTGATGTGTCAGTAGCTCAACATTCAGACAATTAGGGTTGAACAACGCATTATACCATGAGGTATCAGTGACGTGGGGCGATTTTTTCTAATCACCTGACAGGATTCACTGATAGGATTCCTGAATCTACAGTCTGTTCTAGAAAGACATCAGCCCCAGCATCACTTCATACCATTCTGTATATTTTTCTTACAGCTGTTGGACTTGTTCTTTAAAAAGTTCTTTAAAAAATCCAAAATAATTCAAAAAGTGAAACTTTCATATATTCTAGGTTCATTACAAATAAAGTGAAATATTTCAAGCCTTTTTTTGTTTTTAATTTTGATGATTATGGCTTATAGCTCATGGAAATAAATAATCCAGTATCTCAAAATATTAGAATATAGAATTTATAATACAGAATGTCCACCTTCTGAAAGGTACATCATTTTATGCACTCAATACTTCCTTTTGCACGAATTACTGCATCAATGCGGTGTGGCATGGAGGCAATCAACCTGTGGCACTTCTGAGGTGTTATGGAAGTCCAGGTTGCTTTGATAGCAGCCTTCAGCTCATCTGTATTGTTGGGTCTGGTGTCTCTCATAGATTCTCTATGGGGTTTAGGTCAGGCAAGTTGGCTGGCCAATCAAGCACAGTAATACCATGGTCAGCAAACCAGTTACTAGTAGTTTTGGCACTGTGGGCAGGTGCCAAGTCCTGCTGGAAAAGGAAATCAGCATCTCCATCTCCTCAGCAGATGGAAGCTGGAAGTGATCTAAAATCTCCTGGTAGATGGCTGCATTGACTCTTGACTTGAGAAAACACAGTGGACCAACACCAGCAGATGACATGGCACCCCAAATCATCACTGTGGAAACGTCACACTGGATTTCAAGCAACTTAGATTTTGTGCCTCTCGTCTCTTCCTCCAGACTCTGGGACCTTGATTTCCAAATGAAATGCAAAATTTACTTTCACCTTCCCCATGATTGTGGTTGTGTGTACTGAACCAGACTGAGAGATTAAAGGCTCAGGAAACCTTTGCAGGTGTTTTGAGTTAATTCGCTGATTAGAGATCTTCTCATATCGACATTTCTGTATTATAAATTCTTTATTCTATTATTTTGAGATACAGGATTTTAGATTTCCGTGAGCTGTAAGCTGTAATCATCAATATTAAAACAAAAAAGGGCTTGAAATATTTCACTTAATGTGTAATGAATCTAGAATATATGAAAGTTCCTTTTTTTGAATTAAATTACAGAAAAAAAAAAAAAAAGACTTTTCCATGATATTAAAATTTTTTGAGATGCACCTGTATATAGAGTCCAAAGGTTACTGGTCTCAGCTCTAAATGCAAGAAGTTATAGAATTCTTGGAGTCCAGTACCAATCATTTTTATTATTCAGTAGATCATTATAATCTGAATATTCAGTTATGACACTACTATACTGTACATGTGGTGGATTGGGAAATCACTTCATATGGTGACATTTTTAAAAATATTTTTGTCTATATAGTTCTGAAAACTACAGACTTTCCTATATATAATGGTATATATCTATCAAACATCTTGATTAAAGCATTATGTTCACTGTTTGCTATAAAGTAAATAAAAACATTATTATTATTATTATTATTATTATTATTATTTTTTATTTTTTTTTTTTAATTATTTTCTATTATTTTTTATTCTTTTATTTTTGGACATTTTACTAAATTGATCTCTAGTGACATACAATGGGTTTTCCCAGACTGCCATGATATGATCATAATACTGCATATTTTATTCAGATATAAAAGTGTGTATTAATTCTTGTCATTGCTTAACAACTTACATGGAATATCCATTCAATTTCATACTTTTCATAATTTTTTATACATTAACTGTTACTGAATACTTTTTTCTTTAAAAAATGCAATGCAGAAAAAGAAAAAAGGCCAAATTATATGATGCAATACAGTCAATATTTGGTAGTGGACTTGTATAATAGCTATGTAAGAGCATGTATAAATTTGAAAAACATGCTCCTGTGTACAGTCCCTGTCTCCTTAATGAGGAGCAGCAAGCTGAAAGTTTCTGACGTTCTGAGTGAAACTTAGAGTATGGCAAGGCCTCGTAAGACACGTATGACACACTCTTCAGATGTCTGCGTACTTCAGTGGTAAGCGCAAGCGGCTCTGAAGTGGTGAACCCCGGCCCTGCTCCATCCCGATCAAAAAGCCCCAATTCTATTTGTTTTGTTTCAAGGGAGCATGATGAAGGAGGCCAAGGTCGTCTTCAAGAGCTAACGGCGCATTGTGCTTTCATGCCACCGTCCTTGGCGAGACCTCAGCTTGGGACTTCAGGTACACAGCCTTTTACTGAGCAGCGTCACTGTTTTCGATGTGGGATTTATTAATATTCTCAAAGACCAAATTTTACAGGGGGATTGAAATAATGGATTGCACTTAAAAGGGGAAAAGAACTCATTTTAGGTTAATACCATAAGCCTGTTGGACCCAATTAATGGAGGTGCTTTAACCATTGTCGTCTCGTATTTCTCCTCGAGGAGATTAGCAGCCGACGTTGGGAAAAAAAAAAGAGCTTTTGCAGGTTTCCAGGATTGGGTTCACTCTCAACAGTTTGGGGCTGAAATGAAACACTTCCCCGTGCAGAAGCTGCTCAGAGCAGGTCCTCACATACACGAATCCAGATGCGAATGCTCCAACCTCATTAGAACAATTGAAACTTGGAAATGGGACACACTCCTCCATTTCATCCAAAGTCTTTCCTCTGTCAAACTTGAAATGAGAGGAGAAAGGCACAGGAGGGGAATACTTTATTTAAAAAAATGCAGGCTGTAATGAGTGACTCTGTGATCCTAAACTCCAGTTACTTGCAAAGAACTCTCAATCAGACTCTCGTGAAGTCTCTATCTGTAATAGCTAGCATGCCAGGAGTCGATACTTCAGTGAGCAAGACTTTGAAATTCCACATAGTTATGATATCTACCGTATAAATATCATTGTTGAAGAGATATTGGCTTTGGATTATTATTACTATGGATATGACACAGTGAAACAGCAAATTTCATTTTGGCATTAGCTGAGTAAGATACGTGTTTTTCCTGTTATACTACAGCAATTTGGCAAAAAAAAAAACCCAAAAAAACAATATTTGTATTTCTTTTTAAAAATACTATTTTTAAAAATTAAGTCATAGCTACATTTTATGCTATGGAATGTTGCTAAACAAGTTAGTTCCTATTAACACTGATGTTATAACAGATATAAACAGTCGCTCCCTCACCAGCCTCTCTTTCTTTCTCTCTCTTGAAGTTAAAGTTCCCATGAAATAAGAATTGAAGTTTTGTGGGATTTAGTATGAATATGTTGCCCTTAAGGTTATCTATAAGCTAGTGTGCTCCAACACAATGACAAAATTCGCATTTAGAAGATATATGCATTTAAAATTTACAGTCTCTCTCTACCACCAATACAGATCAACAATTTTATGACTTCATTCGGCACTTCAGCTTCTCATCAGATTTTACTGAAGTTACTGTTGTTGAGTGAGAGAAATCATATCAGCAATCATGGGTCATAAATGTGTCTTCGGCTTTTCAAAATTGCACGTTTTATTCAGTTTTCCAGCTAAGTTGGTTAAGAAGGTAATGGCTTGAATTCATTCACTTTATTGCTCGGGCTCGCGCCCATGGTACTAACTATCAAGTACGTCTTAGCGCAGGCTGTGAGGTAAGCTAAATGCTATTGGCTATTTAAAAAGGAAGAAAACCCATTCGTTATGTCCTGGCTTGTCTTCCCATTTCAGTGGAAATTACGTCAACACATCGAATAATTCTGCACGTTTCAAGGCACTTCACTGAGTATGCAGCTTGTCCTGTCACCGAGAAACCATAAATCCCAAAGTTCTCCATCCTGAAGACTTTCCCATGTCTGCAAACATAGTTATAGCTTTACCTCCGACTGACGAAGTGATGACACTGGAGACTCCTTCCATAAACATAAAATAATCATCACCTCATAGAAGGTTTCACCATATCAATGATTAAACAACATGTTTATGTGGAGCATCTACCATACTAGTTCAAAGAAATGACAACGTACTAGAACAAGTGCATTAATGTAGACCTTGCAGCCAGTACTATTGTCAGAGCTGCTGTTAAAGAGAATTAATCTACATATTCTGACCAACAAGAATCGAGAATTCATTTGTGTTCTCGTTTAATTTAGTTAACTGTACTTTCTTTTTTGCAGTTTTCTTCCGATTTTCATTTATCTTAAGCATTTATTTCTTACCCCTTAACCTGGAGCCACTTCCACTGCCTCATCTCCTCTTCTCCCTGTTCACCACTCCCATGATGCCTTCTTGCCCCCTACCCCCCTTCTTGGTCTTCCAAAGGAACCACCTAACCTTTACAGCAGGACATTTCTCTTTGTTAGTCTCTCTCTCTCTCTCTCTATCTCTCTCTCTCTCTCCTCCCCTCTGCTCCCCACAAAATGCCTGGAGTGTGCATCGTCCATGGGTCATTACTTTTCAAAGAAATTTAAGCTCAGAACGCCATTTAATTTTTTTTTTTTCAGAACATAGTCCGTCATTAGGAATCTTAGCTGTCAGAGCGGAGCCATTTTTGGCGTGATATGTTTGTTGGCTCATTTCTTTTAATTTTACCTCCATTAGCTTAATTCTTTTTTAATATTTCCATCTAACGAACTTTACAGTCCATTTTGTTTGAGCGAGCTAAGCGAGTTTTATGAAGCAGGCAGTTGGCTTTCCCATTTAGAGGGAGCCTGGCGAGGCGGGCCTGTGCTTTTGTCAGCTTATTTTTGGCACCTTAGCTTGCGGTTCTGCTTCTGTGCCTTGATTATACAAGCAAACAACTGCATGAAGTTCATTAAAAATAAGCAGCAGCTAATTAACCTGAACTACAGACAAACCGCCACTGTCAGCTGAGATCAGTTCGGAGCATATTGAATTGTTAAAGATTTTTTTTTACTATCTTCTCTCTACATGCTCTCTCTCTCTCTCTCTCTCTCTCTCTCTCTCTCTCTCACTTTATTGTTTTTTCGTCCTGATGTCTTCACTGAAGCCAGAAATGACTCAAGTTCCTACACTGTGGACACTTTTTCTACAGCCCACTCATGATTACTATTGTTTGCTGGCATCTGGTCTCACCATTGTTATACACACATGTGCGCACACACACACACACACACCCATACACACACACACACACACTGGATCTCCATCCTGGAATCCTGTACTTAAGTGTCATTGAGTGAATTATAGTGTCTAACAGCACAACCTCATAAATAATTTCTTTTATTTTTTCTTTTCTTTTTTTTTTTAGTACTCTAAACACCCACTGCATCCACAGCATTTCTGTTATTACCACAACAAATAATTCCTAAGAAAAATATTTCCTGAAAAATATTGGCACTCCGAAAAAAACGGGAAGCATATTTACCCAAAGCCAGCTTATGAACAAAGTCTAGGAGCAGTTGTTAAATTCCATTAATACACATATAAAAATATGCAATAATATAATACAAATTCAAAACTACCATTGTTTTTCCATTTCTCCCTAACAATTAAGGTCAAAGAATGAGACAGTCATAAGAAGAAGTTCTCCCAAGTTTGCTGTTATGTAGGTTTGTTTAACTTTTGAAAACTGTAATACAGTAAAAAACAATTCCGGTTACTTACACTTTCCCAAAGGAAAAAGGTAAATACTCTCCGTTAATAATTTCTGGAAAGATTCTTAAATTCATGAACGTGTTTTTCGTAAACATTTATTGACAATTCAACAACTGCCCTTAGACCTGCATTATAAGTGAGTTTTCAGTAAACTTGTTTTCTGTTTACTTCTCAATTCTGGGAAACATGTTGAAATTCTTGTTTAGGGTAACTGCACATGTCGGCGTACACAAACACACACAAAAAATATATATACACATATATATACACATATATATATATATATATATACACATATATATACATACACATATATATATATACATATATATATACACATATATATATATATATATATATATATATATGATACTTAGCGATTAGTTTAAAAAATGCTCAAGTTTTCCTTACCTCTGTCGGAAAGTAGTCAGCAGTTTTGAGCTCATCTCGTCTCACAGGCCAGATCAGCAATGTTTGTGTATAAGTGTGTGTTACCAGGGCTTGTACAGTTTGGCCTTGATGGGCCTCTGAATTGTATCTGCACGGATGCTGCATTTAGCCACAGGTCGAGAGATATGGCATTAGACAAAGCTCTCCCTGCCCTTTGTTCACTTAATTCGCTTAATTATTTCAAATCAGCAGACGAAGCAGATAAGTTTCTCCATTCAGGTCCTCGGGGAGCGTTCCAGTTTTATTTATTTCAATATCTATCTTTCATTATCGTTTTTTAACCAATTTCCATCTCACAGTGTCCGGCGACATTAGCGGACAGGGAGGGGGCTGTAATGGAGGAAAACTAATTAACAAATTAGCGAATGAAATCAACATTTCTCACAGCGAGATGCACATGTTGCTGTGCTGAGGAAGAATGGCCATAAGAGCAACTGGATGTTAGCAGGGTTTCTCCCTGTGTGAGTGTGTTCCCTCTGTGTGTACTGTGTGTGCGTATGAGAGGAAATGAAAATGCAAGGAGCTCACAGTTACTGGGAAGAATAATAGAATAATGCAGAATGAACTATCTATCGAGTAGCAAGGGTCTGAGTGCATACTGATCCTAATATGAACCCATAAGAACATTTCCTGTCTCAATAATCACCTGGCTTCAAATAAAAGCTAAGGTTTTCTCAGGTTAGCCAGTTAGCTTGGATTAACGATGGAATTTGGAGAATTGCATAAAGTATGTTGGCTAGATGTCTAGTTATACCAGTGAAGATTATGAATGAACATTTAGGAATTTGGAAAAAAAGATCCTCTCAGAAATCCTGTCAGGTTAGTTTGTTAGGCAGCTAGCTAAAGTAATCTATGAAGAATATGAATATCTGTGAATATGACTAACAATTCATCTCAGAATTCCTGTCAGGTTTGCTTGTTAGTTAGTTAGTTAGCATTATCAATGAAAATTTAAAATATTTTAGAAATATGACATAAAATTCCTCTCAGAAATCCTGTCAGGTTAGCTTGTTAGCCAGCTAGCTAGTGTTAGCAGTGAATATTATGAACATGTTTGAATATGATTTAAAATTTGCTTGTTAGTAAGCTAGTTAGCATTATCAGTGAAAATTAGAAACAATGCCAATGTGACGTAAAATTACTCTCAGAAATCCTGCCAGGTTAGCTCTTATTCACCAGCTAGTTAGCATTATCAGTGGAAATGATACATACATGTATATCTCTTAATATAGCTTAAAATTCCTCTCAGAAATCATGTCAGCGCTTGTTAGCCAGCTAGCTAGATTTATCAGTGAATATGTGCTAAAAATCTTTGAAATTTCCTCTTAGAAATCCTCAGGGTACCTCACACATATATAAAAAAATGTTGTGAAGTATAAAGTTAATGGTGTACAGACACGTTTAATACTCATATCAATTCATTTAATTTATTGTGAATTCTTCATTAGATCTGATTAGTTGGCTCATTTTAGCAGGCTAGCAAGAATTAGCACTAAGGATAAAGTAGATTTAAAATATTTTGAATATTTTGAATTCTATTGATTTTAATTCTTCCATAAATGGGCTCAAAGACATGTACAGATTTTCATATATGGGTTTAAATATGCAATACAGGGTCTGCATTCTGCTATTACATAGTGTTTATACTTATACCCCCACCACCACTTTCAATCTCTCTCTTGCTAGTTAATTACTGGGGAGGCTGGGTACTCCTCCTCCCCAGACACAGTGCCATGTGAGGCTGCAGTGTGGTGTGTATCACGCTCTCATCTGACTGACAGCCTGGTTTTGCAGTGAAAGGTCTCTACACACATTCACTCACTCTGCAACTCCACTCCCAAATCCAGGTCACACTGCCAAAAGTGTACACTTGACTCCATCACAGGCTGATTCCTGTAGGAGAAAAGGCCAGCTTCTCAATCACACACAAACACACATTAATTAGAGCTCTTTACACAATGTGCAAAAGATCCTCCTTCTACTCCACCTCTCCACCCACACCCACCCAAACACACCTCTGGAGTAACTCAGCTCATAACAAAGGACTCGCTCTGATAATGTTTTACACTCAACGCTTCCCTGTGCTCATCAGGAAAAATAAGAACCTTGTGTTAATCTCCACTCTCACCAGGGTTATTATAGTTCATCTGTCCTAATCTGTGGTGGATGTTGTATGTTAGGAATAAACCATGATGGAGCATGTTGTTATAGGAAAATAATCAAAGACACGGTGGGGTGCTGTGGTCTTACAGCATGTTCCAGTGCTGTATTTCTCTTATACCACAGCAGTTTGCATTGATTACATAACACAGTGTACATTTTATCCATTTATAATTACATTTTATGTTGTTGAATTACATTATACCAGCTATAAACAGTTGTTCCCTTACCAGTCTCTACTTTTTTCTCTCTCTTGAAGTTAATACAACAAAATAAATGTAGCTTGTCCATCCTGACGACTCTCCTGTGTCTGAAAACATACATGTACAGCTGTTTGGACTGTTTCAAAGCACTGTCACTACAGACTCCTTACAAACATTCCAAATAAATGTTCCCTTCACTATATCAACAATTTAAAAAATAAAAACAAACAAACAAACAAGACCAATAAAAATACACACAGAGTCTGTCCCTAAAACAAAAACTGAATTTATCCATCCATCCATCCATCCATTTTCCATACTGCTTATCCTACACAGTGTCGCGAGGAGCCTGGAGCCTATCCCAGGGAACTCGGGGCACAAGGTGGGGGACACCCTGTACGGGGTGCCAACCTATCACAGGGCACAATCACACACACACACACTACAGACAATTTAGAGATGCCAATCGGCCTACAAAGCATATCTTTGGACTGGGGGAGGAAACCAAAGTACCCGGAGGAAACCCCGAAGCACGGGGAGAACATGCAACCTCCGCGCAGGGAGGAGGCAGGAGGCAGGATGAACCAATGAACCATAAACAGTTATTGCACATGCACCTGTGGAACAGTCCTTAAGATGCTGACAGTTTACAGGCAGTAGGCAATTAAAGTCACAGTTAAAATAACTTAAGACACTAAAGAGGCCTTTCTACTGACTCTGAAAAACACCAGATAAAAAATGCCTAGGGTGCCTGCTCACCTGCATGAACATACCATAGGCCTGCTGCAGGGAGGCATGAGGACTGCAGATGTGGCCAGAGCAATAAACTGCAATGTCTGTAATGTAAG
>JANDJT010000021.1:8215030-8236000 GCA_024331685.1 Stegophilus panzeri | reverse complement strand
TCATCCAGCTTTAGTAATCACTTCAAGCAGCTCTTTATATGCTGCTCTCAGTTTTTAGCACATCCTTCTGGCTCCTCAGAGTAAGAGAGGAATTATTACTATTATTTTTGTGTGTGTGTGTTTTCTTTTTTCACTTTTTTTTTTTTTTCCCTTTTGGCTTTCCACAGCGGAAGGAGTGGCCGCGACGCGAGCTCCAAAATCCAGCGGAGAGCCAGACCCGGAAGACAGAGCAAGAGATAAAGCAACGCTCGTCTCCGGCTCCTCTTCCGGATCCATAAGAGATTCCCCCAAACCTGAGACTGCTAGCTGCTTCGGCAGCGGTCGGCCCAAATCCGCGAGGCTCTAAAACGCAACTCGCTTCGGCTTCCGAGAGGAGCGCGAGTCGTGAGCCGAGCCGCTTAATGTAGGCATTAATGTAGCCTCTCGAGGCTGCCATTGCATGCTACACTTCTAAACACTTCATTCAGAAAGTGTGCACTATTCCTCGTGATGAAACAGGAGCAAGCCGTAACACACTTCCTGAATTCGCTCAGTCATATTTTTCTCTCTCTTTTTCCTTCTCTCTTTTTTTTTTAAAGGGGTAGAAAAGTTCTGAGATTTTGAGAAAAGATAGCAAGGAAATAAAGCGTCTTTTTGTTTCTTTACACAAACAACTGACATGTCTTTTGCTGAAGATGATAAAGGCTGATGGCGTGGTTCACAGGTGCCATATTTATATCACGCGACGCGCTTAATTGCCACGTCACCTGATCATGGCAGGCCAATAAATAGGCATGATTTTACACACGCTTCAGATACCGGTCACGGTATCATAACACTTCCCATAGTGTTATGCTAAACGCAACGTCTCGTTCCCTTCTCAGGAAACAGAATTTATATCTCAAAAGCTATATTGTGTTTACTCCTTGTATACTTATCCAACCACAGTTTAATGCTCATGACGAGTGGTGTAAAAAACAACAACAACAAAAAAAACTTAAATGAATAAATATCATTGTGGTGGAATCACCACTGTTCCTGTTCCTCTCACAAAGACATCTCTAAGTACTAAACCTTGAGTTAAGTAGATGAGAAAGCTGGAACGTAGTTTAATCGCTAATATTTAACCGATTAGAGACTTGGTGAATAAGTAGTGGGTCGTTTGAAAGGAGCATGGGATTATGCATTGAAACCCATGCTGGAGGGGAGATTAGCTCTCCTCTCAGCCTATTCACTCTCACTGTGGCCCAGTTCTGACAGTGAACACTATGTGAACACTGCACGGGCTGACATGACACTTTTTTTGTCTTGCTGAAATATATAAATTAAACTGGAGGACAAGTAAAAAGACAGTGTTTTTTCTTTTTTTATAGGAACAATGTGCTGGATTCTGAGATTAGTTTCAAAGTGTTCTTAAGCCTTGTGAATTCCACCCTCAGTGCACTGCATGACTCCCAATGTTGCAAAAACTGCTTGTGCTTATTCGTTGTTCTCTATGTGTTTATGTCTGGGCATGTAAGTTTTGGTTCTAGTCCTCCATCTCCTCCATCTCCTGAATTATTTTCTCTGTTTATACCATGTAGAGTATTAGTATCTCTGAAGTATTCCCAATTGTACTGTATCGTGCAGTTCTGTGCCTTATTTTCTGGTTTTCCCTCATGCCGGTATTATTGTTATAGATTATGGACCTCGTCTTTTGATGTTACCTACATGTGTATTGACCCTCACTACAGATACTGATTATGATTATTGAATTTGTGTAAATAAAGCCCATACTGAGTATACGCACTTGCATCCTGCCTCATTCTCCAGCATGTTACATTAAACAACTAACAGTTAAAAACAGTCTCATTGGATAACAGATCAATCTGCTTGTCATTAAAGTTTGCTGGTCTTCAGCCCTGACTTATACCAAATCTAAATTTTTCAGTTAGGAATTATAATAAGCACTAACACTGCCTCTAACCCTAATTTTACCCTTTTAGCTAGCGAGATCTCTTTTGAATTTCCAGGCTTTGACCATATTAAAATTTGTCAGAGAACTCTGACAAAGTAAAAACTCTCAGAATTTTTAGATCATTCATTTTAAAATGTATTTACAATAATAAAACAGCACTGATGAATTCTCAACAGTCATTGGTCAGAATGTGTTGATTAATTTTCTATAAGAGCAACTTTGACAGTGGATCCAGCTGCAGTGCAAATCACAGGTTTATATTAATGTGTTTGTTCGATACATTATCGTTTCAATAGTAGCAGCTACGCAATTCAGTGGTACTTGTATAGCAGATAGATTTTTGTTAGTTTTTTTGCCTTATTATCTTTAAGAGCGGAGGGCTTTGAACTTTCCAGTTTCTCTGTAAAATGACAAGCTGTGTTTTTGTTGCTGGAACTAACTTGATTCGTGGATGTTCCACAAAATTAAACGTAACAATAAATGGATAAAAAGTTTGGAATTTTGTTCTTTAGTAAAAAAAAGTAATTGGCAAGTTGTGTTGCAAGTGTTAGCAAATTGCTGTGGTATAATAGGCATAAAACACTTCAAGACATGCTATTATAGGAAAATAATCAACTTTGTCATTATTTTCCTATAACAGTACCCACTAGTGTGTTTTGTTCCTTACATGAATACTGTTAGCTCTAGTCAGTGATATATTTTAACTCTTAATTTACTGGTTTTTATAATCTCTACTTCTCTTCTGTACTTTGTTCGTCATCTGAGGAGTTTTAGATAAATTATAATAATATCTTCTCTGAGATTTACACCACTTGTATTTGGTGAAACATCAAAAATAAACAACAAAAACAGAGCGAGATGCTACGAAACTGTAGACGAGGTTATTGTTTGTGAATAACAAAAGTTCTAAAATAATCAAAAGTAAGAATTGAAAAATGGTGGAAGTGAAAAATGAGTCATTAATCAATGGAGTCTAGCAGGCAGCAGTCCACCCCCTCTTTATTTCCTTCTCTCTTTCTCTCTCTCTCAGCTTGTAAAATACAGAAATAAACCTTTTATTTTCACTCTTGGCTTCCTCTCCATCCCAGTGGATGGAGGTAGATGGAGTAGGAGGGAGATCCTGGGAAAATGCACCACCTGACATCCTGTACACCATCAACACAAAACGTTAAAAACAGCACAGGCCTGGATCATACTTGGATCATTCCGATCATGTGACACAATCATGGCTGTACGAAACAAAAATTCTCCTTAAATCAAATCCCTGTAAATAAAATGTAAATTGTGTCTTTATTAGATCAAAGTCTCTTTCAATTGATGCCAAAGAACTTTTTTCTTTTGAAAATGAGGCACGTTACTGCAATGTACAAGTGCTCTTGGATTTTTTTATCACCTCGATGAAGCTAAATGAGATTGATGCCAAAGAACTTTTTTCTTTTGAAAATGAGGCACGTTACTGCAATGTACAAGTGCTCTTGGATTTTTTTTATCACCTCGATGAAGCTAAATGAGAGAGTGAAGAAGTGTTTATGGTGGTCCTCAAACTTGGCACAGTGTTGTGTGATTTTCATCAAAGGTGACAAGAACTTAAGCGAGTCCAGATGAATTTTACTGAGAGAGAGAGAGAGAGCACTGAGATCTGATCTGAGTTCTGATCCTTGTTAATTAAGCGGCACTCGGCCAATAAATGTGGAGAGTATCGCCTGCTCGGCAGCAGCACAGGAACAGGGCCTGCTCGGCACGTGGCACACACACCTTACCTTTTTCATGTGTGCCTGCCATTAGCTGCATATCCCACAGCTCTCATTTGGAGTGTGTTCGTGTGTTTACTTTATATACGCTTTCATCTAAGGCCCTGTCTAAGAACGGAGATTATTTCCTTTCCCTCCATTTTCTGACGAAGTATTGTGTAATTGAGGACAAAGAATGAAAGAAAGCACTTGGAAAGATCAGTGAAAAGATAGAAAGGAATGTGGAGAAGGAAAGAAAGGAATTAATGATGATAAAGTAAGACGGAGCAAAAGATAAAGGAAATAAAAAATGATGTAATAACAAATAAACAAATAAAAGAAAGAAAGGAGGAAAGAAAAAAGAATGAAGGAATGATTGATTGAATTAATGAAATAAAGTAAGTAAGTAAAGAAAATAATTAATAAGGAGAATGGAAGAAGGGAGGAAAAATAAAGTAAAATAAAAGAAAGTAGGAAAGAAAATGGGAAGAAGTGAGGAAAGAAAGAAAGGGGTAAGTAATAAATTGAAAGATGAATATAAAAAAAAGGAAAAAAAAACAAGATATTTAAAACTAAAGGTGGAAAGAGATGACAAAGGAAAGAAGCCAAATAAAAAAAGAGGAAGGAAATAAAGATAAAGAAATGGATAAACACAATGAAGACAGAGGAAATTCACATGATGTTCTTTTCCATGTGTGCCCACTGCACACTTCACGTCTCTGTAATGTGGTGTACGTTCACATCTCTCAGTGTAAATAATTCATAAGACATTTTGCTGAGAGCTGATAGAAATGCAGAATTATCTTTTATTTGTTTGTTTCTTTCTCCTCCTGTCATTTAATTATAATGACACTGAAACACTGATAAACGGGAATATCAGATATCCATAATGGAATTCTTCTGTGGTTGTTGACTTATTCTTTTGGAGATGTAAGAAGAACTCCTGACCCCAAAAATGATGGGTTTGGTCAAGAAAGACAGCTGAAGAAAGAAAAAAAAGGAAGAGAGGTAAGAAAAGCCATAATTGATTTATTTATTCACTTCATTCCTCTTTCTTCATTTCTCATTTCTTTCTTTTCTACAATCCGAATCTGAATCATTTGACTCAAGTGAGGCATTTGAATAATTTGAATCAGAGGATAACATGCAGTTATAAAGTAAGGTAAAGGTGCAAGTGTGTGTGACAGAAGAAAAAATAAGTTAACACATAGAAACGATTAAGGATTAATACAAATAGGAAGAAAGAAATGAGAAATTAACGAAAGGAAGAATAGGAATGCCAAAAAATATAATAAAAAAGGAAATAAAAGTGAAAGAAGGAACAAAATGACCAAACAAAACATAACGAAAGAAAAATGTCAGGGAGAAATAAAAAAAAGCAGGAAAAAGAAAAGGAGAAATGCAAAAAAAAAAAAAAAAAAAGAAAGAAATAAACCCAGGAAAGAAGCATTAAGAAAGTAGGAAAGAAATGGGGAAACAAATAAAATAAGTTTCTGAATCATTTTAATCAATTCAATCAGTTGAATCAGAAAATAAAATGCAGTTGTAAAGTGGCATAAAGAATGAAAGACAAAGAAAGAAAGAAAGAAAGAAAGAAAAGAAGGAAAGTGAGAAAGGGAAAAATGAGGAAGGAATGAAAAGAGGAATAGGAAAACAAAAAGAAATGAGAAAATAAAAATAGAAAGGGGAATAAGGAACACAATGAAGATACAAAACTGATGAAATAAGCACCACAGAAAGTAGGAAGGGGAAATAAATATAAACAAAATAAGAAACTAAAAATAAATAAAAGAAATGTTCTAGAATCAAAATCATTAGAATCACTTGAATCATTTTAAACAGAAGATATTCTGCAATTGTAAAGTAACATAAATTAAAGCTGTGAGTGTGTGTGTGTGTGTGTGTGTGTGTGTGTGTGTGTGTGTGTGTATGTGAGATACAGAAGAAAGAAAAAAAGAAAGGAGACCATGTGTGTGTGCCCTTACTCTCTTTCCAATGAGAAGCCAGTTCATACAATACGTTCATAAGTTTTTGTGTCCGTCTTAAACCCTAGCTTGGGATGAGTTTAAAAATAACATACAGTTCTATTTCATTTCTACTGAGCGGTGCTTTCAGCACCTGGATGTCCATCACGTGTACATGCAGGTCGAGTGTTTATATCAACAAAGTCATCTGTGACCTGGGTGACATGTGCCTTTTGCCCCGGTACTAAAGGCACGTTCAGCCCGGAAATGACCTCTTGTTATCTTCTCGCATTGGTAAGCAGGTTTTAGGAGTGCAGGCACCGCTGGTAGTCTTGTAACCCGAAGTAGGGTTGGAGCTACAAACTTTCATCCTCCAAAGACTGCGGTTAGCCTTTTTTGTGATTATTTAACTTCAGATAGTGCGCTAACCAGCAAGAGGTAAGTGACTCTGCTATCAATGCCGTGTAGGAGTGGGCACGGTCTAATTCGGCAATCGGCAGTTTACAGTTCATGATAAGTTTGGTGTTTCTTGCCTTAACACTGATACACTTGAAATACTTGAGGTCAGGTTGGAATCCCCTCACATAATTTTCTGTTTATACTTATCGTGGTTATTCCCCACGATTTTTGGTTGATTAATTTTTTGAAAGCGCACCGTCGGTAAGCAATGCACCCCGATTGGGCTTCATTGAATTGTTTTTCATCCCCGTGATTTAGTTCACGAATTTATTTAATTATTGGCTATAGTGTGAGCGTGTTCAGTCTTAACTGCTCCATACTGCATCACTGTGCATAGTTATCATAAAGGGATCATTCCCCTATATTGCTATTGTTTAATCCTCATAATTAACTCGTAGTGGTAGGATAGGCTACACAACACCCCTGATTGGAGTTGACTGAAACGGGTGATTGTTTTTCATCCCCGTGATTTAGTTTGTATATTTCTTTAATTATTTGCAGAGATACGACAAAATGTATATATTTCTCTCTTCATGCTCAGTTACCACCTGGTAAAGTGGTCACATGCAGAAAACCATCTGGATAGTAATTACTGTAGGTACCCATGTTTATGACATGTATTGATTGCCTGGCCACTCTGGAACTAGAGGATGGCCATGAGAGATGTCCCTCTTGCCTGGGGGTTGACCACTTAAAAGAGGGTCAACGAGAGAGGGTCATGAACTGCAGCGCCATGAGCTTAGCAGCATGGGCAGCCAGGCTGGCCAAGCTAGACGGCAGGTTGGGCACTCAACTGCATCCTACACAGGCCATGTCTCCCAGCTCTCATAAGCGCCGTAAGACTGATTCACAGGGGGCCCCCGGTAAGGGGAAACGCGGAAAGGTAGATCCCCAAGCCCAGAAGGTAGACATCTTGGCTTCTGAGTTTGCGGAGATTAAGTCTCTCCTCCTTAATCTGCAACTACACAATGCACAGCCTGCTAGTGGTCCTGCTGCAGCTGCACTGCAGTCTCCTCCCAGGGTGCTGCCTCCAACATGGTCACCAGGCTTTGAGACCCAGGAGGAGGATGCACTCTCCACTAGGGCCTCGGAGAGCCTAGTTATTGGGGGAGGTTATGACAAGGAAGGGGCAGGTGAGCGCTCCCATTCCTCTCATCCCAATTCGCAGGGGATGAGCCACAGTACACTGAAGGGCTAGGAGACCAGTCAGACATCAGTCAGGCCTGTGGTAAAAATGGCCTTGGCACATCTGTGGTTAGATGCAGCACCTGTCCAGGTGACTCCTCAGAGCACTTTTTTCAGGAAGACCTCTCAGCCCGCAGCTCTCTGTATCCCACCCTCAGCTCCATATATCGAGGAGCTGCAGAGGTGCTGGGCAGACCCCAGATGTTTCTCTCATCTACTGACAGACTGTAGAACACTAGCTAATATGCAGGATGCATCCAACCATGGCCTTGACGGCATGCCCAATATAGAGCCGGCTGTTGCCGCCCTTGTGCTATCACCTGTTGAAGCACTTTGGCCCAATGCACGCTGCCCCCGGCCACAGTGCCAGTTGACAGATGACTTAATTGTGAGAAGCTATGACACAGCAGCACGTATGGGGCATATTGGGAATTCCATGTCACACCTTATGCTGGCCCTGTCCCAGACATTGCAGGCTTCGGAGGTTGACCCTTCTGCCCAGAGCCTGAGTGACACCTCTTTGAAGGCATTCGCCTATAGGACCAGGGAGTTGGAGAGGCTAATGTTTTCGTTAACCCTTGCCCGATGCCAAATATGGCTGGCCCAGTCTCCACTTTTGGAACCCTGCAGGAGAGCCCTCTGCTCTCTTCCTGTTATTCCTGGCGAACTGTTCAGCCTGGGTGCACAGCAACCCCTGGAGTGCAGCCTACAGGTTACACAGGCCAGGTTAACAGTTTGCTAGTCTGCATCGTGAACACCCCGCTAGACAGAGACCCTCTAGGGCAACAAATATGGCTCAGTATATACCACAACGATTACCCATCCGAGAGCACAACGACCAGAAATGTTTCATCAGCCAACCCCCACCCAGCCCCCTTTCTTGGCACAGTGAGGCCAGACTTCGGGCTATCTCCCCTCCAGAAATTTTAAGGGGCGAAGGGGTAGACAATAACTGTCCCACTCCCGCGATCGGGTGCTTCACTAACCAGCAGCTCAGATGCTGGGAAGCGCTTACGTCAGACCCCTGGGTTGTATCAACCCTGTCACAGGGCTACGACATTCAATTCAGACGTCGACTGCCGAGGTTTCAGGGAGTAAAAATGACCTTTAGTCAAGAACCCAGACAAGGCTCTGGCCCTATGCCAGGAGGTCTGGGCTCTCCTAAGAAGGGTGCCATCGAGCAAATAGACAGCGCCTTACAGAACAGTGGTTTCTATTCCACTTAGTTTATTATCACAAAGAAAGATGGCGGATTTTGCCCCATACTGGATTTAACACCTCTGAACACACATCTCAAGGTTTTCAAGTTCCACATGCTATGTACAGTGGATGTGCTGCAAGGCATCAGACAGAATGATTGGTTTACAACCATCAACCTGAAAGACATATTTTCACGTTCCAGTCACGCCCCAGCATAGGCAATTCCTTCCTTTTCGCCTTCGAGGGAATGGCTTACCAGTTTTCTGTGCTCCCATTCAGGATCTCACTGACGCCAAGGGTCTTCAAGTGTGTAGCAGCGGCACTGTCTCCATTACAGGCCAGGGAGATGCGAATTTTCCCGTACTTGGACGACTGGTTGATCTCTTCCCAGTCAAGGGTAGATGCCCTTAGAGAATCAGCATTGCTGGTCTCTCCATGTTACCAAGCTAGGGCTTACAGTGAATTATAGAAAGAGCCCAGTCAGTGAAGACTGTTTATTGACATCCAGTTGGACTCACGGTTGATGTTGGCTACCCCCTCTCAATGGCGAGTCAGCAACATCCTCCAGCTCATCAGTCACTTCAGATGAGGCAGGGCTCTGGCCCTCAAAGCATTTATGAGACTGCTAGGTATGCTCACAGCAGCCTCATCTGTGGTCCCTTTGAGCCTTCTGTCATTACGGCCTCTCCAGATCTGGCTGAACGACCCACTCAACACAGGCACAAGCTGGTCAGAGTCACTGCCAGTTGCCTAAGGTGCCTGTGCTCATGGAGGAGAAAAGCATATTTTACCCAGGGGATTTCCTTAGGGGCCATACCTTCTCGCAGAGAAGTAGTGACCACAGATGCCTCCCTGGCAGGCTGGAGAGCTGTATGGCAATGCAGGGCAGTCAGAGGCCAGTGGAGTCCTTGGCAGCAGGACCAAAGACAAATGTGTTGGAGCTACAGGCAGTGCGGCTTGCCATCAAACATTTCTGGTAGGAAGGTATGACCTTATAAGAAGACAACACATCTGTGGTTTACCATATAAACCACCAGGGGAGCACCAGGTCCAAACAATCCTTGAGGCTGGCCCAACAGCTGTTATTGTGGGCCCATCCTCACCTATTGAGCCTGAGGGCAATGCACTTACCAGGCACCCCCACCCTGGCGAATGGAAGCTGCACCCCGAAGTAGTGCAAGCGATCTGGCATAGATATGGCAGGGCAGAGGTGGACCTTTTTGCCTCACTGTCAACAACACACTGTCCCCTCTGGTTTTCACTGGGGGAACCAACAAGCCCCTTGGGCCAAGATGCACTGGCCCATGCGTGGCCAAATCGACTGCTGTATGCTTTCCCTCCACTACCGTTGATACTGCCCTCCCTAGACAGGATCCTCGGGTGCAATCACAAGGTGCTACTAGTAGCCCCCAAATGGCCAGAGAGGGTGTGGTTCCCCATACTACACAGATTACTGTACAGAGAGCCTTGGTCCCTCCTTGTGAGGAGGGATCTCCTCTCACAGCTGGAGGGTCGAATCTGGCACCTGAACCCATCCCGGCTGCAACTTTGGGTCTGGCCTCTGAAGGGCCAGAGCCATTACTAAGGCTGTGTGATCCAGCAGTTGTACAGACCATCCACAACTCCCATGCACCTTCCACCAATGTGCTGTACAATAACAGATGGAAGCTTTGTTCTGAGTGATGCCAAGCACAAAATCAGGAACCAATATGCTGTTCCATACCGGTAATCCTCAGCTTTCTCTAGTCCCATCTTGATGGAGGTCTTGCAGCCTCGACCATCAAGGTATACATAGCTGCCATCTCAGCCATGCATAATAGATTAGATGGCATGATGATTGGGTCCCAAACCCTTGTGACCTGCTTTCTTAAAGGTGCTCAATGACTGAGACCTTCTCGATGAAACCCAGTATCCTCTTGGGACTTGCCTCTCGTATTAGAGGCACTGTGTCAGCCCCCATTTGAACCTCTAGAGAGGTCAGAATTAAGGTGGCTGTCTATGAAAACAGCTTTCCTCTTAGCCATGCCATCGGCTAGATGAGTAGGTGAGTTGCATGCCTTATCAGTAAGCCAAGAGTGCCTACACTGGAGTTCTGGGAACACAGGGGTAACTTTATGGCCAAACCCTTAATTTCTCCTAAAGACCTTTCCTTCGTCTTATACGAACCAGCACCGCAGTCTGTCAGCTTTTGAGCCCCCAACTCAGGAGGATGAGCAGGGGTCAAGTGCGAACCTGTTGTGCCCAATTCGAGCACTAAAGTGTTATATCCAAATGACTGCTGAATTCTGGCAGTCAGATTCATTGTTTGTCTGCCATATGGGGCATAGGCGAGGTCATGCTTTGTCCAAGCAACGTCTGTCAAAATGGATTGTAGAGGCTATTGTTTATGCCTTTAAGGGCAGGGGTCTTCGGATCCCTCCTCAGGTTCGAGGTCACTCAACCAGGAGTGTGTCTACTTCATGGGCAGCCCTACGAGGGGTCCCTCTTTCAGATATTTGTACAGCTGCATCATGGGCATCAACCTGCACATCTGCAAAATTTTATAGGCTGAATATGATCTCGCACAATCCAGTGGCTACAGCCATTTTTTTCCCAGCTTCACAGCCATTGTTAAGGGGCACGTAGAATTTCCTCGCGGCCTTGTTGGTATTACTCATCCAGGTGCTGAAAGCAGTAGAAATTAAATAGAACAATGGTTACATATGTAACCACGGTTCTAAGAATTTTGGATGACCGCCAGAGCTTGGCAGTCACTCTGAAGATTTGCGAGAAGATTGCCAAGAGGTCGTTTCCAGGTTGAACGTGCCTTTAGTACCGAAAAGGCAAAAGGCACACGTCACCCAGGTCACAGGTGACTTTGTTGATATAAACACTCGACCTGCACGTACACGTGATGGACATCCAGATGCTGAAAGCACCGTCTCTGCTGGTCATCCGAAATCATAACACCGTGGTTACATACGTAACCATCGTATGCTGACATAACTAGTTAGATCATAGCTCAGCACTTTGTCACACAGGTGTTTGTGAGATATTTTACCATCATCAGCCAATCAAAAACATGATTCAACATAAACAGCAAGTACTACATCCATGATCGTGAGGCAGGAAAATGATTGACTTGTATTTGTACTTCATGTGCATGTTTAATAATAAGCCATTTTAACACGTCAAACAACAGAATGAATTGTAACATGTCAACTTTGACAATTAAATATTTTGAGATGTACTTTGCCAATAATATCGATTTGACCTTTGACATTTGTGCTATGGCATTTTAGTAGTCTGTAAACTTAAATGCAGTGACCATTTCTGTCCATACTAGACTACGATAGAGCTCACATTGTAAGCTGGTACATTAATGCAGGTAAAGAGCTTCAGGACCACAAGCTTGTTCTTCCTGAATCTTTTATATATACTGCTGCTTGTCATTAAAACATTCATGGCTTCAGACATGCTCTCAATCTCTGTCATTTTCTGTCTCTCTTCCTCCATCTTCATCACTTTCTTATCCCTCTAATCTATCTTTCTCCCTCTCTCACAAAATCACATTCTCTGTCTCTCTCTTTCTCTCTCTGGCAGGAGGAGTCAGAGCAGAGATGTGGCAGATGGCGAGCAAGAAGTCTGCGAAATGTGCTCGTCTTTACCTGATCAGAGAGAGTGACATCCTGGCTGTGTGTTTCTATATCACCTTTATGTATATAGCCTATATGTATGAAGGTTAATGTAAATTAACATGTGTGCATGTTTATCAGTGTTTTTTATAAAGATAGAGTGTGTGAAGAAAAAAATGAAAGAAATGGGGAAAATAAATGATGGGGAAAAGTGGTGTGGAAAAGACAAAGAATTAAAGAAAGAAATGATGTATAGGAAACAAAAAGAAAAGTGGGGTAGAAGGAAGAAAAAGAGGAAGCAAAGCCAGGGGCAGAGCAAAGGTTTTGTTTTGTTGTATAATTTAAAAAAATTGTGGCAGTAAATGCAACCTCAAACATGAATGGACACACACGTATCTATTCAACACTCTGGATCGGCAAACCAAAACAATGTAGGCTACGCTTAGGTATTGTGTTCAGCAATCTTTCAAATCACACACGTAGTACACACAAATGGTCAGAATCGTGGGTTTATTATTTACAAAAACAATGTATTCCATTTAGGGTCAAAATAGTTCACAAAAAACCCAAAAAAAAACAGTAAAGGCGTTCAGCAACAATTAGGCCTACATTAGACCAAAACACAACAGTGCAGTATTACCAACTACAAACAAACGGATAACTTAAAAACCTGTTATGTTATCCAACCTAAACTATCAGACAGTCTGATTAAGAAAAACAAGCAACTGAATGAACTCATTAAAAACGTTCAAAAGTGGGAAAGTTTTTAAATGAGAAAAATGCATTACTGAACCAGGTTATAGGTTACACAACAAATGCCATTTAGGCAATTTAAAGCTTCATCTTCCTTGCGTTTTCTTTGGCAAATCTGGCGACTTCCTTGTCAGTGTTAATTTCCCTTTTGATGCAGAGCAGTGGTAAATTTTGACAGCCACGACTCACCCATATTTGTCCGCAAGTAACTTTTGGTGAGTTTCAGATGGGTAAAAGTCCTCTCTGCCTGTTACTGTTGTAAAGGGAAATGATGCATATGTAAACAATTTGAAACACACAATTTAGTAGCCTGTGATGTAATGATTTTTTAATCTAATTTTGTAATAAAATGATTTGGAATGGACATTTGATCTATGTTTTGTTACTAAAAAAGAAAATAAATTTGCAAAAAAAATCTTTGTGATCAGTAGGGTTGTTTGCGCCTCTATCACCCCCACCCCCAAACTCCGCCAAAGTGCAAAGCATATGGAAATAACACAATGTAAAGAAAAATGAATGGAAAATGGACAAAAGGAAAAAAAAAATATGTATGGAATGTATGGAAAAGAAGGAAAGAAAAAAGAAAGATAGAAAGAAAGAATTAATAAATATAAGGAAGAAAAATAAAGAAATAAAAAACATGGAAAGAAACAGGGGGAAGAAAGAAAGAAAGAAAAAAAGGAAACAAACAGACAAAAGAAATTAAAAATAAGGAAAGAAAGAAGAAAATAAAAATGTAAAGAAATGAGGAATGAAAGAAAATAGGTACATATGCATATGTAAAAAGAACATTGTAAGAAAAAATAAGGAAAAAAGGAGGAAAGAAAATAAATTAATGTATGGGAAAGAAAGAAAGATAGAAAGAAAACTGAGGTAAAGAAAACTGGGGTGGGACAGAAAAGAGGAATAGGAAAACAAAAAAAAGAGAAAATAAAAAAGGCAAGGCAAAGAAGAAAGAAAGAAAAGAGAAAGAAGGAATAGTGCGTGTGTGATGTAGCAAGGCGGGGCTATAAATGTGCAGGGGAAGCTATATTCTGGCTGCCTGTCATGGCTGACACGAAGCCATCTGCTGCAAACCTGTAGCCGTCTCTCTCTCTCTCTCTCTCTCTCTCTCTCTCTCTCTTTCCTACACCTCTCGTGTTAACAGGAATAAAAAGAGGTTGATTAAACACACTCATATGACCCATATGTGGTGCTGCGGCAAGTTTCCGGCTGAGTGTGTTTGTGTGTAGCTTCAGATCCTCGCTGTTGGCTGGGCTTTGTTCGGACCTGCCAGGCTAGCCACATACACGCAACGCAGCGAGGAGGCCACGACTTCTGCAGCTAATTGGGCAACCTTTCCAACTTTTTTAACTCCATTCTCTTTATTTAAAGAAAAAAAAAGCTTCCTGAGGGTTCTCATAGCAGCAAGTGAAGAGGTCAGTATTGTTGCAATTAACCCTTATATTCTGCAAAAGCTGCACCTGTAACCCACACAAAATTCATAAGCACTGTATGGAAAGCTAAAACTGTGAACCCTGCCCCTCACTCTAACCTCAACCATAACCCTAATCTTAACTTTTCATAGAACATATGAATTTGCAGTTTTTATGCCATGACTTGGTTTTATTCACCAAGCAAGGTTTTTATTTTATTTTTTTAACTAGTTCTTGCTGTTTTAGCCTCTCTGATATTTCTGAACATTTGCACCAAATTTGCATTGTTTTAATCAACCACACACATTTTTAAACCAGGAGTTTTGGGTCACATTGTTCTAAAAGTCACGGGCTTATTAAGCTTCTGCTAACACTATTCTCTTTACATTGGCCCAGCATTAATTTTAATACTTAACCCCTTTATTAAATGTGTGGAGGTCTAGGAAAACCTGTCGGATATTGCTGTGTCCAAAAGATGAATAATGAGGTTTTTTTCCCCCCATGTATTACACAGTTGGCATCATAACTGTATGAAGCTATATATAGCCTACTGTATATTTCACCAAGAAGACATGGAAATGTTTTTATTTACATTATGATCTTGCCTGTGGCACCAAAAACATGCCAGTAGTACTCTAAAAAGTACTATAAACTCACTTTCTTCTGAGAGGATCTTATCAAAACCTGAAAAAGGTATGGCTATGAATGTTTCCATCAAGTTGCAGGTAGCTAAAATGTACCTTATTTAACGTATTGCTTCTGTGAACGTGCTAGTGCTAAATGACAACTTAGCAAAAGTCTAGTCTATTAGTCTGCTAGATTTTTATTCCTTGTTAAAAATACATTCAGTATTAATATTTTACCTCAAATATTTTCATTCTTAAATTGCTTTGATGGCTAATTTAATACAGAAGGGAAAATTAACAATTTATGCTAACTATGGTGTTAATGAATTAACATAGCATTTCTGTTCCAAAATAGAACAGTTTACGACTAAGTTAAAGCTTTTCTTTATTGACTAACTGCATCAGTTTTGGTTTTAGCTACAGAAAGTTAACGCATTCTGGGTTACACAACTGTTACCTTAAAAACACAAAAAAATAAAGCAGTCTGAGGTAATTTTTGAGGTAATTTCTAAAGTATTTTCTGAGGTAAATTCTGAAGTAACTGCATTCACAAATCACATGATTGTGTACTATAGGCTACCTCAAGCTTTTTGTTCTTAACTAGCTGTGGCAGCTTACTCGATACAGAGCAGAAAATTGGCTATATGTGCTAGCTGTGCCATTACTGAATTAGCTTAGCGTTTCTGTTTCAAAATAACTCATTTTAATTTTCCACTGCTATTTCATGGTGATCACTGCATCTAGGGTGACCATAGGTACACTCATGGCATCTAATATTTTATTTTATTCCATGGACATCTTTTTCAGTGTATTAAAGTCTTCATTCACTGTTTTGAACTTTTTTTGTTGTTTTAACCATTTACTGTGAAAATTCTCATAAATGAAGCAGTCTGAGGTTATTTTTTAGGTAATTTCTGAGGCAACTGTATTCCCATGTCACATGATTGTGTAATATAGGTTACCAAATGATAATTCAGACATCCTGCATACTGTTATGAGCATGGCCATATACACCATTGAGGTCACCGAGGTCTGGACCTCTGTATTTTTTTTCTGAGGCGTATATGAAAAGTCATAAAATCATTGCCTAATAATTACTCTTTGGTGCCGCAAAGATCATATAACGCAAAGATAACCAACCATCTCAAGTGACTGCTTGCTTGAGTTGACCAATGGAATTAGCTGGGCGTGGGCTTTGCACTCCACTGTGCTAGACTATGTCAACAAACCAGGCAGGGCAGGCACCTTAATCCGCCGAAGCATTATGAGGTAACTACAGAATTTTACTAGTAGTCTGCTTGTAGTTCATTGCCATGATTCATCCACACCCAGTCTGACATCATCTGACAAATAGCTCCTGTGTGCAGTCGTGCTTCGTTAAACAGTGGCCGTCCATCATGAGTGAATTAACTAGCTAGCTGCCAGCTAACATTAATTCCATCCATCCAATGATGGACTGATAAAGATATGCATTTCTTTCATATCAGTTTGTATATGGTTGAAATGCATGTTAAAATGATGAGGTACCACTATATATTTTTATTTCCATTGCAAGATTATCCTAGCAGAGGCCGGTAACATTTGCAAATAAATATCAATTTACCCCGTGTTTACTTTTTTTACTGACACAGACGAAAATGAGAAGACTGTGTCAATTAAAGCTCAGGTTTGGGAAGGGAAGAAACGGGACAAAATGAGACTGAGAGAAAAAGAAAAACAGAAGATGATGGAGATGAGAGAGGAAGAGCAGGTACTACCCACTGTGCCAGAATATGATTAGTATTATGTTACTGTGTTGTTTAACACAAAGAAAAACTGACCTGATCTCATTCAAACAATGTAGGCCTAATTACCACAGAGATATATTCTCTTTGGTAATTACAGTGAAGCCTATAGGTTCAATTTAATTTATAGTGTCATAATATAGTATAGTACCCTACTATTGTATAGATATTATTTCGTATAAAACACATTTTTCCTACGTTTATGTACTGCTTGAGACACATTTTTGTAATTCAAATCCAAAATGATGCAAACAGAAAGATTAAACAAATGTGTTTTTAATTTTACTAAATTATTTTTACTACACTTTGGCAGGAGACACAAGTGAGGACTCACAAAGAAAGCTACAGGCAGTGAATACAGAGGGAGAGGATGTAGAGAGAAAAAAAGTAGCAGAGGATGGAGAGAGAAATGAACGAAAGATGGAATGAAGAAAGATCGTAATGTTGAAGGCAGAGAGAAAAGAAAATATGAGAAACAGTGAGCAGGTTATGGAGAGCAGAAAGATACAGAAAAAGAGATGGAGAGAGAGCACAGGAGACACAAAAGCAAAAGACTCAGAGAGACCACACAAGCAGAGCAATACTGGAGTAGAACAGGCTGAGATGAGAGGTGATAGAGCTGATGTATGATGTCAGACATTTTTTGATCTAGCCCACTGACATGGTTTTAAAGCTATTACTGTCCAATGTCTTAAAATGTACATATGTCGATCACGGAAATCAATATTTTTCGCCCCCAACCCCGCTAGCAAACTTAGTTTTTGGACCTCTGTATTTTTTAAACCCTTCATATGGCCATGGTTAAGAGTAATAGTATGTAGTATACAGTGATGCTATATGTACTATATGAGCCATTTGGAACAAAACCTCTCTCTCACTCTGTGAAACAACTGAACAAACCACTGCACTCATTCTATAGCACCAATTAGAGCACAATGCCGAGTGTGTCACCCCCAGCAATCAACTAATGATTTACAATTTATTTACCATTAACATCATCAGCTCTCTCACTCCCCTTCCATTGGAGCGGACTAATGGGGTTGTGTAATTATAATTAAAAAAAATTAAATGGAAACACTCCAAGGTAATTTAAGTCAAGAAAGTAAATTATTACGAGGAATTTTGTGCTGAGGTGTAGGATATGACTAACTGAAGGGGGATTGCCAATATTAGTAACAGTTTCACGCTTAATGTTGTAATTGCGGCAATATTTTTGAGCACAGTCACATAACAATTGTGGATATATGACAGATATATATGGATAATGGATTTATTCACAGTTATGTAGATATGACAAGTTGTTTTCTGAGTGAAATGTTGGACAAAATGTTATAATCAGCTGTCAGAATTAATTGTTTTTGTTTATGCTCTTTCCTGGTTCGGCTGAGCTAATTACGAGGTGAAGGTGTGCTGTTATGGCTGGTGTTTGAGGCCCTGGCCTTCAGCAACTATGTTCATTAGCACTTGGCCAGGATCTTGGCGGAACAGAGGGTGGCATTCGACGGCAGCATGCCATGTGGCATGTGTAGCATTTTTCCACCATTTTCTTGCTCCTGTTTTCTTTGTGTCTTCTCTTTGTTACTTCCTGCACCCATGCTCTCCTGCTCCTCGCTTCTACCAGGCCTTGTTTTTTTTTTTTTTTTATTCGTGTTGAAAGGAGGGTGGGAAAATAAAAGAAAGGAGCACAGGAGAACAAAAGAGCAGTGATTAGATGTCAAATCGGCATGGAGGTCAGGTCAAATCGAGTGCAATACTTTTACACATGTAGCTGTCAGCGATCGTTAACACGGTGCAGTAGGTAGCCGTGTTTGGAAGTGTGTGTGTAAGTGGGAGATGTGTGATATTAATAGATGTAAGGTTATGAGGCTGGCAGTGTGTGCAGGCTTGATTTGTCCTCCCACACCATTAACATGTGTGTGTGTGTGTGTTTAGCCTCGGGTGTGCCTACCCACTGCCACTGTCTAATGCATTTTACATTTCATACACACAATAGAGAGAGAGAGAGAAGGAGCATGAACAGGTTCTCTTTGTTCCTGCTTGTGTCCTGTGTCACCTGACACATGGAGACTGTAGAGCTGCATTTGTTTCCTCCTAATCTTTAATTAGGAATTGTGGGTAGAGACAATCATGGCTGCCTTCAAAGCGAACTAGTGCTCACACAAACAGCATATATATATAGGCACCGTGCATTTTGGACATGATGTAATGATAATTTGTGATATTATTTGTCCTACTAAGATTTATAAGTATATTTAGTAATACATTCAATGTTGCGGAACATCCACAAAGCAAGTTAGTTCCTGTTATTGCTTACAGTATAGCAGCTGTAAACAGTCTTTCCCTCGCTAGCCATTTCTTTTTTTCATTCTCAAAACCAGAATCATGGTGGAAAACAAAAATTTGCAAATTCACCTCAGAATTATAAAAAGCTGACACTGGAGAGCACCTACAGAAATGCTAAACAAACAGAAAACATCGGCATATCAGCACATTTGTATAACTATTTTTGCTTTGTATCTCTCATACAATTTTTGTGTAAGTTATTACTATAGAAACAATAACCTAGTAGAAAGATCGTTTTAATACCAGAATCGAGAAGAGTGAGTGTTTTTAGGTAAATAGTTTATTGGCACATACATATCTTGGATATACTTTTCACAATTCTACAGGAATGTTAAGTTTTGTAACAAGAAACGTGTTGTGCTTGATTAGCTAAATAATATCCAATTTTCACTGAACATAAGGACAGATTGTCCAATTCTAAGATCAAACATATGTGGAAATGTAAAATTCCAAATATTTCACTTCGTCTCTGACCACATGGGCTGGCATGATTAAATATGCTCATTCTCAGTTTCTCTGTTTTTATTAGAAAAAAAAAAACACAAAAAAACTTGGAACTTGGAATCTCATCTTGCATTTTGGCTAGTTTTCGTAAAAGCTGCCAAATCACTTGAAGGCGAATGCAAGTTTTTTTAAGCAATGCAACTCTGATAAACTTGGATTAGTGCCAGCTTCATCAGACCCATCAGACTATCTCTCTCTCTCTTTCTCTCTCTCTCTCTCACTCTCTCTCTCTCTCTCTCTCTCTCTCTCTCTCTTTCTCTCTCTTTCTAACTCTCTCACTTACTCCACTTCTTTTCAGTCAGGCACAGCTCTGAAACTCACACGTTGTTTTCTCACATCTCCGTGACCTGTACATCCGAGCGAGTGCGGTGTGGATATCTGGAGGATTCGAGTTTGGCGTGACCCCTGTAGCGCTCTTCCTCACCCACAATCTCTTGCACACACCAGGCTTGGCACAGCTTGTGCTTACACACACACACACACACACACACACACACACACACATGCGACTTTTGACTCTTGATATGCATGCTTAAGTGCTAGAAATCTCACTGGTCTTCCCCCCCCCACACACACACACACACATACAGTACCACCACACACACACATACACACTCTCTGCCTGTTCCCCCATGTGCCTTTGCCCATAAGGTGTTCCGGACATACTGGCTGGCACTCATGCTCCGCTATCACCTTCTCCTGACCGGAATTTCGGCGTTCCCTGGTCAGGCCTTCCCATCTGTTTCCGACAGAACACACACACAAACACCTTGCCTGGAAGCTGCTTAGCTCACCCAGACCTTTGTGCAGCTAAAGTTAAAGCCTTCCAGTTCCTAAATCCTCATGATGTTGTCCGTCTAGGTGTACAAAAGAAAGCCCTCCGTCTGCTTACTACTACTGCAGCTTTAAATAATACTCTGTAGCATTCATATTGATGTAGACTTTTCATAAAGTTCATTATGGAATACTATGTTATGGTGTTATACAGTATGTAAGGAATAAACGATGATGGGGTATACTGTTATAGAACTACCACCCTGAAGGTAATTATTTTCCAATAATTGCACATTCCGAAATGTTTTATTCCACATTTATTTATTTATTTAACATTTATTGTTGTGGAATGTCAATTACAATGTAGTTCCTGTTTTTACAACATTGTAAAATATTGTAACATAAGTGACAGTACCATCACAGGTGCTGTTCTAGAAAAAAAACTAAACAAAAACCAACACATTCTGCCCAATCAGAATCGAGAATTCAGCATCGCTGTGGTATAAAACATGTTAAACTATGGTACAGTAGATGTAACTATTATATTAATATATTATGGAAACCTACAGTTATATCTCATTCGCATTCATATTTGAACATTTGGCACAAAATTTATCTTTTGCTGCTCTGTTTATTAAGATGTTGTTGATGTACTTTGTGTGTGTGTGTGTGTGTGTGTGTGT
>JANDJT010000021.1:8190182-8214930 GCA_024331685.1 Stegophilus panzeri | reverse complement strand
ATGTATAGGTGTGTATTCCACTCACAGAGGGGAGAGAAGTATCTCCGAGCATGTGCGCAATTCTCTGGCTTGTTTTAGGGGATTTTTGCGACCCGTGCATATCCGCTAATCGCTGTTGTGTGTTTTCTGGTTTCAGACGAATCCGACGCGAGTGAAGGCTCTGCCCCCTGGCTGTAACCGCAGACGGCTGAGACTCTCACCACCCGATCGCACTTCAACACACACACGCACATGCACACGCGCACCCGCACTCCCCTCACCGACCATCTTAAATAAAGATCCCTCCATGAACCACCCTAAAACGGCCTCTTGTGTGTCTCTGCTCCGCCCACCGCGGGCTAAATTCCCTACACTGGTGGAGGATGCGGGCAATTGAGCGCAGACTCATCCACTTAAATACTTAAAAGACAAAACACACGTATAAAAAAAAAAAAAAAAAAATCAATAATTTGAGTGGATAGAGAGATGGACACAGGGAACATGGACCCCACGCTACAGCGTCTCATGGAGACTAGCCTCCAGCAGCAGGCCACAACACAGCAGCTCGCCCAAAGCCTGCGAGTTGCTACCCGGGAGCTGCTGGCCCTGAGAGCGGCCCCGCCGTTCCGGGACCCTGGCCGAGAAGCCGAGCACCTTCTCCCCCGCCTGACCCCAGAAGACGACATCGAGACCTACCTCGAGACCTTTGAACATGTTGCCCACCAAGAAGGCTGGGGCATGGAAGCCTGGCCGTGCATCCTCGGCCTGTTGCTCTCCGGAGAAGCGAGCACCGCATACTACACCCTCTCTCTGGAGGACGCAGCCGACTACGGAGAGGTAAAGAAAGGGATCTTGGCATGGTATGGCAGAACTTCCTACAGAGCGGCAGCGGACTTCCATTGGTGGAGCTACTGGCTGGGGGCCCAGCCCCGTGGTCAAATGAACACCCTCCTGTGCCTCACCAAACGGTGGCTCCACCCTGCCCAATGCACCGCCACCAAGGTGGCAGAAAAGGTGGCCATGGACCAGTTCCTGACAGCTCTGCCGCCCCCAGAGCCCCGAGCCGTGGGAATATATGCGCCTGGAACCCCCAAGGAGCTGCTAACTGCCCCAGAACTCGCCCTGCCCCTCTTGGAGTTTGGCCGGCATGGGCAGCGACCCCATAGCCCAACCGCCAGCGCGCTGCCGAAGGAAAAGAGGTCATCCGAAACCGCCCTGCCTACGGGACACCTCAGGAGGAGTCCAGGCCGATGAAACTGGAGCGGGGGACGCCGAAGGAGGATCAAGACTCCGGGCCTGCCGGAGGGGGCCCCCACACTCCAGACCTGCCGAAAGCAGCCCAGCGAAGGAAGGAGGCCCCAGCCCGGCCGGCCTACATGGCCCGGGGCACGTAGAACGCCCCGGCCGAAGGTGAGTCACACACACACCCTAACCCACTCTTGTCTGTATTTCAACAGGTGAGCCAGCAGGGGAACTTCGGCCAGGAGCAGAAAGAGGATGATCACCTAAAGCATTGCTGGGCCCAGGTGCGGCAGATTGACGGGGTCGACCAAAACCCAGAATACAGGCTACCCACCCCCTACTTTCTAGTTAGGGGAGGCCTGCTATACCACCGAACCCAGCGCAGAGGGGAAAATGTGGACCTCCTGGTAGTTCCCAAGACCCAAACCCAAACACTGTTGCACCTGGCCCATACCCATCCTCTCGGGGGCCACCTGGAGGCCCGAAACACCGGGAAAAAACTAAGGAACCGCTTCACCTGGCCAGGGATGGACGCAGAGGTCCAGGCCTTTTGTCAACGGTGCCCTCAGTGTCAGCGTATCGCTCCCAGGAAGCCCCCGCCGGCGCCCCTGATCCCCAAGTCCACCCGGGGCCACGAGTACATACTCATCATCATGGACTACACCACCCGGTACCCCTAGGTGGTGCCTCTACTTAAAGCCACCTCACGCAACATCGGCAGAAAACTGGTACTCCTGTTCAGTCGTGTGGGGATCCCAAAGGACATTCTGACCAACCAAGGTACGCCTTTTGTATCCAAACTAATGTCTAATCTCTGTCGGCTGTTACAGGTGAAACACCTCAAGACGTCTGTCTACCACCTGCAAACTGATGGACTGGTCGAGAGATTCAACCAGACGTTAAAACAGATGTTGCGCGGGGTGGTAGACGAGGAAGGAAGGAACTGGGACCTCCTCCTTCCCTACGTGCTCTTCGCCGTCCGGGAGTGCCCCCAGGCGTCCACGGGCTTCACCCCCGTCGAGCTCCTCTTCGGACGGTGACCTTGAGGACTGCTGGACGTGGCCTGCGAAGCGTGGGAGGAACAACCATCCCCATTCCGCTCGGTCATCGACTACATGCAGGAGATGCAAGAGAAGATTGACCGGGTAACCCGATAGTTCAGGAGCACATGCGAGCCACCCAGGAAGAACAGAAAAGGCTGTACAACCATCCCGCGCAGCCTCGGGAGTTCCAACCGGGCGATCGGGTGCTCCTACTAGTGCCCAGTAGCTCCTGCAAGTTCCTGGCCCAGTGGCAAGGCCTGTACAGAGTCCTCGAGCGAAAAGGCACCGTAAACTACCGCCTGCAGCAGCCCGCTAAGTGAGCAGGGGAAAAACTCTACCACGTGAATCTGCTGAAGAAATGGGTAGAACTGGTGCCGGTAGTATCGGCGTATGGGGCTCTGGACACAGATCAAGGCAAGGGTACCTTGGTAGAATTGGGGGAAGATCTTACACCCACACAAAGACAGGAGCTAACCGAGTTGGTGGACCAATTCTCTGATGTGTTTTCTATCTCCCCAGGAATGACGCAGCTGGTCCACCATGACATCAAGACCCGTCCAGGAGTAGTGGTAAGATGGCACTAGGCTATCGTGGAAGAAGTTGGCTGAATGCTGTGGGACCACATCATAGAAGAGTCCAACAGCCCCTGGTCCAGCCCCATCATCATCGTGCCGAAGCCGGACGGAAGTATGCGGCTTTGTAATGACTTCCGGAAGCTGAACCAGGTCTCCGAGTTCGATAGCTATCCCCTCCCCCAAGTGGACGACCTCGTGGAGTGACTGGGGAGGGCCCGGTTCATATCTACCCTGGACCTAACAAAAGGCTACTGGCAAGTCATGCTGGCACCGGACGCGAGACCGAAGATGGCCTTCAGCACAGCCACCGGTCACTGGCAGTACCGGGTTCTCCCCTTCGGGCTACAGAGGGCGCCTGCAACGTTCCAGCGGCTGATGGACATTGTCCTGCGACCCCACAGTATGTTCGCAGCCGCCTACCTAGATGACGTAGTCATCCACTCCTCCACTTGGTCGGACCACCTGTTCCACCTGGGGGAGGTTCTGAAGGAACTCCAGAAGGCCGGGCTGACAGCCAACCCCAAGAAATGCCAGCTAGGGCTGACCGAGGCACAGTACCTGGGCTACCGTATTGGCCGGGGTATGCTGAAGCCACAGGCAAAGAAAATCGAGGCAGTGAAGGACTACCCCCGGCCCACATCAAAGAAACAGGTACATGCCTTCTTGGGGTTGGCGTGGTATTACCGCAGGTTCGTACCTAACTTCTCCTCTGTAGCCTCCCCCCCTCAGACCTTATGAAGAAGGGCCAGCCAGACCGGGTGAAGTGGTCTGTGGAGGCAGAGCAGGCATTCCAAGCCCTAATTGTCTGTTTGTTTTTTTTTAAATGGCCCATTTCCATGTAATGTTACAGGCTGTTCATAGGTCTCAAAGCTAGTCAAAACTTTTTGTACATGTAAAAAAGGTTTTAATTCACTCCAAGAAATTAAAATCAATCAATCAATAAACCATGAAGTGGTAGGTGAGGTGGGTGTGTGATAGATTTTTTTTAATAAAAATGTCAAATAATGTAAAAAAACCCCAAATAAATAGATAAAAACAAACAAACACATTAATAAATAAATGAAATAATTACATTTGATGATAAGCAAATTGGCATGTTTAATTTTTTTACATTTATTTTAATGTTGAATTTTTTTTACAGTACTTTATTAATTTTTTATTCATTTATTTATTTTTTACATTTACTTTCAACAGGTTTTCAACAAAAACAGGTTTTCAACAAAAACATTTACTTTCAACAGGTTTTCAACAACTGGTTTGCTACCTGGTCTTTACTCTAATATTATTAACGAAAGCAATGCTAACAATACTAAACCCTTTTTTCCCTCCAAACATGAACCTTTAGGAGGGTCATATTTGCAAATAATATTTCAGTGAGAGCGTGCACATTTGTGCCATTTGAATCTGAGAGTAATACGGTGAAATAAAAGTCTCTGTTCTAATTTAATAATATTAATATTAAAATAATATGTGATTTTAGTGCATGTCCCCATCCTACACTACACCTATTCACTGCCATTAGGAGAAGCATTAAGATCATTGACACAAAATTAAAGCAGATATGAAACTGAGTTCTTCAAAGTAACGGGGATATCAGAAAGCTCTGGAAGCACAGCTCAGCAATCAGATATCTAAGTATTTTTTTGTTCTGAAGTATTATTAAACTGAGCAATAAGGCTACACGGAAACATGACAAATCAGCAATGTCCTTATACTGATACAATGCATTTAAATTCAGTGGCATCCTGGATAAATTGTGTGTGTGTGAGTGTGTGTTGGTCGCATGGTCTGCTTGTGACAGTGTTGATGTTAATAGCAGTGGCACTCATGGCTGATTGAGCCCGCCCTCCTGCACTAACACAGATGGCTCATTTACAAATGCAGCAAGCGCTCATGTGCCATGCCGCCAAATGAGCGCTATGATACTCCACTTCCTATCTTCTCTCCCAACTCTCAGTCAACCTTTCACTCTCCCAGTCTCTCTTCCACACTTTCCTCTGAGTAATTCACTCCTCCTCCCACTTTCCCCTCACTTTCTTCTTTTCTCTCCTTTTTCATCCTGAGTGGTTTTCCACCTGTCTTTCTGTCACAGGATTTCATTCTCGCTGCTTTTCCACGTCTTTCTTTCTTCATTTTTCTTTGCATTGCTCTTACATATAAATTTTTGCTTTCTGAGCATTATGAATCTATTTGGTATTTATTTATTACATTTTAGATTAGACACAGTCTGAGGCTGAAGAGCTAAATTCGAGGAATTGTGCATATTTTACAACTTCATCCTGATGTCAGGGTCATGGTGGATCCAGAATGTATCCCAGGAATACTTGTTGTGAGGTAGGAATACACACTCAATGGGATGCCAGTCCATCACAGGGCATTATTCACATATTTGTTGACAGCTAAGGGCAATCTAAACTAGCCAATTCACCTACTGGCATGATATTGGAATGAAGGAAACCAGAGAATCCAAATGAATCCCAATACAACACTGGGAGAACATGCACAGAGACACACAAATAGAAGCCTGAGATCAGAATCGAACCAGGGACCCTGGGACCAGGGACGATCCACCATGGCACCCACCCTTGAGGCAACACCATGCTACCCTAATAAATAAAATGAAATAGCTCATACAAGAAATTGGCTTGTCCCTGGTCCCCAGGCTAGTGATTTGTTCATTCCTGATTCAGCTACAACTCCTGAACCAGCTCAAGAAACTCAAAAGGTTCCTGAGTGGCACAACAGAAAAGGGCTTACCCTATCATCAGGAGATCACAAGTTGCCAATAAGATCTCAGTGATGCCATAAATCTCCATGGCTGGGAGTCCTGGATAGCAAAATTATCTGTGATCACTGGGGTGTGAGGGATGACATTACTCCTTTTCCACTGTCAATCATAGCAACAGTAACCAATCATTAGTGTCTGTGTGCAGATGTGGAAGAGGGCAGATAGTGCTTTCCTGTACTGTGTTAAAGGTGCTGGAATTGGCAAATGACCAAATAGGGGAGGAAATACTTACTATGTTATGTGATACATTTTGGTGTACTTAAATAAAAGGTATTTTGCCATAAATAAACTCAGGAATGCTTACTAGTGACCAACAAAGTACAACATAAGTCTGTTCAGTAACCGGCCATGTTCAGGCCTTGAACTAACGACTCAATAAACTCTCACCACCATCTCTGGTGCTCTCCACCTCATATAACATCTCTTTTATAAAATTTATACCAACAACCATAAACGGAGGCCTCCCAGCTACTCTAATGGATCTCCCTGCCTCGGCATCGCAACCCTAAAACGTTTTATCGCAAAACATGAGAGAGCCAAGGAGAGCGAGAGCAACAGATTCTAAGCCAGAAGTTCAGAAGTGTGTACGTGTGTGTGTGTGTGTGTGTGTGTGTACGTGTGTGTGTGTGTGTGTGAATCTACCTGAGGCTTTTAAATTGCACTCCTAAGCAATTGTGCCATATGGCAACGTAGCATCTCTCCTCTCTAGTCTCTCCCACTTGACTCTGACACACACACTGTCCAATCATATCTTCAATTGCAACTTCAGGCTAGTGCCGACTGCTCCGGTCTGATTTCCCAACCTCTCAAAATCTCTGCTCTGGAGGAGAGTCTCCCTCTATGTATCTCCCTTTCTCTGTCTCTTTGTTTTTTCCCCTCCACCTCTCAGTTGGAGATGCTCATCTAGAGAGCCAGTGATTAAAATTTGACCCTTGACTGGAGGAGAGGTGGAGGAGGGGGTGGCTAGAATCTTCAAGTCCTCATTAGAACCGACACACTATTGATCCACATCGCATGGCGTTCTCAAGAAGTTGGTACATTGAGTAAATAATGGCATGTTTTCTTCTCATTTTTTTCCTTTCTCTCCCAGTCTTTGTGAAGTACGCTCTTGTCTTTTGGAGTGGGGTCCTCTTTTAATGCTGTCGCTCCAAAAACAGAGGCATGAGAGGTCACGTGAATAAGAAAAAAAATCACTCCTTCTTTTCAGTCAAATGTATGCAAGTGCTAGAGGTCATGGACGTGGTTTCAAATGTGATCACCTAGAGTCATAATTGAGAGATTAAAATGCAAAAAAGGGAGAAAGACAGGAGGCTTTTTTATGGGCAGATGAAGCAGCATGTATCTGGCAGGTGCCGGTGTGTTTTTCTCTTCACTTCCCTCCACACTCAAGCCTCTTTTCTCCTCCAATAACCCAAAGCACTCAGATGCCACTTGCAGCATGCGAGCCAAAAGACGTTTGGAGTCTTCACTTCAAAGCTGGTTGGATTATATTCGCATACAGTGTATCCTGAGGGGAACCTTTGAAGGAAACTTACAGCCAAAGGAGCTGGTGGCCACTGCTTGTGTGTGTGCTTTGTATGTTTGTCTAAATGCATTTCACTCCAAAAGCACTTGCCATCACGCTGGTGGGTCTCAGGTTCAAACTTACAGCAGCAAGAAAGAACAACCTGGTGCAATTAGACACTAAACAAACTTCATATTAACTTTTTATTTCAGTTTCTATAATAAGGCTTTTGACTATATATATAAATATAATCTCCATTTTCTATACTGTTTATCCAACAGGGTCACAGGGAGCTTATAGCCTATCCCAGGAAGCACCGGGCAAAAGGCGGGGTACACCCTGGACAGGGTTCCAATACATTGCAGAGCACAGTCACACACACACACATTAACATGCACTATGGACAATTCTAAAACGGTAATCAGCCTACAACGCATGTCTTTGGACTGGGGGAGGAAACCAGAGGAAACCCCTGAAGCATGGGAGAACATGCAAACGCTGCACACGCAGAGGTTTGATTAAAGCCCCCAACCCTAGAAGCGAGGCAAATGTGCTATAAGAGGAATAAAACACATTTAAGCACATGCTGTTTTGGAAAATAAACCACCCCCGTGGCGATAAGAGTAACTTTGCTTCACATTGGGTGGCACCACACCACCCTGTAGTTGATTATTTTTTATAACAGCACATCACACTGTGCATTTTTCCTTATATGATGGGGCACGCTGTTATAGGAAAATAATCATGACAGTACTGCAGCAATTTGCTAACATGTGTAGTTACTTATAAATTTATTTCTGACCAATTAGATTAAATGAATATACAGCACTGATATGCTGTATGTTTATAATATAGACAAGTACAGTTGCAATCCAAATTATTCAACCCCCATTGCAAATCTGTTTGTAATGAACAAATCAAACAAAAGCAACTGAAATAGTGCATGAATGAACACAATGAATGCTTCAAGTGGTTTCCCCAAATTGAACTGAAAATGCAACTTATAATAACTTTTCCAGTCTCAAAGTTATTCAACCCCCTGAATAGAATCAATCACAACAGCACAAATATGCAAAACAGGTGCTGTCTCAAGCACGCGTGGTGCAACTAATCAAGGGCTTCATTAGTTGCACCAGGTGTGCTTAAGCTGGAACAAATGAAATACCTGAACTGGCTAGGGATTTGTTGAGTGCACACTACCTGGACGGGGCAGAAAAAAGAAGATATCAAAGGCTGCAACCAGATTTCTGAGAAGGCAGGTTGTGAAAAGCCCCTGAGTGACTGTAAAAGACTTGCCTAAAGTCTTGGTAGCAACAGACAGTGAGGTTTCAGTGAGCACAGTAGAGTTTCCATGCCAGAACTCCAAGAAGTATGCCACTACTGACCCAAAAGCACAAAAAAAAGTCGGCTCAAAATCATATAAATAAGCCACAAAAGTTTTGAGTTTCTGTTCTGTGGCACAATGAAATAAAACTGGAACTTTTGGGCATGATGGATCAGCAGTGTGTCTGGAGGAAGAAGAATGAGGAAAGAACACTCTGTACACAGTCAAGCATGGTGGTGGCTTGATGATGCTCTGGGGCTGCTTTGCTTCTTCTGGCACTGGAAACCTGCAGCATGTGGAAGGCAAGATGAAGAGGAAGATGTGTGGATGTGAGGAAGCTGAAGCTTGGGCGTCATTGTACCTTCCAACAGGACAATGATCCCAAGCATACCTCAAATTCCACCAAGGCTTGGTTGCAGAAGAGGTCTTCAAACTGGTGGGGTTTGAAGAAGGCAGCTGCAGCATGCAAACCCAAGAATATTACTGACCTGGAGGCCATTGATCATGAGGAATGGGCAAAGATTCCTCAGGAACGCTACCATAAGATGGTGTCTGGCTATGAATCTCATTTGCAGCAGGTCATAACAGCAAAAAGGGTGCTCTACTAAAGACGCTTGCCATGAAGGGGTTGAATAATTTTGAGACTGGAGAAGTCATTATAAGTTCCATTTGAATGAATTTCGGGAAACCATTTGAAGCATTCATTGTGTTGAACTATTTCAATTGCTTTTGTTTGATTTGTTCATTGCTGAAACAGCTGAAAGTCTGTAAATTTTGAAAATAGACCTGATTTGCAAAGGGGTTTGAATAATTTTGATTGTAACGTATCTATAGAAAAGTATTAGGTCATACTACAAGCTAGCTAGTGTTAGGCTAAGTGAGACATTATATTATTAAGTCCAAATTCAAACGCAAGTTAGGTAATGTTAGGTGGTGATGCATTACCATTTTATCGAGATTTCTGCCATTGGAATGTTAAGAAATCCTGTAATAATAAATTAAACATTTAAATAGTATTTAAGCCTTCCTTCATCAGGACTGTAACTTTTTTTTTCTACAATCATGAAATCACAAACTGCTACACACTGCAGGTCCTTTCCTTTCTGCTTTGGTATTCAAAGTGTATGAATGTTATTAGTTTAGGTGATGAGTCTCAGGTCTTAGTGCATCACCTTGGTGTGCTCCTTGCTTGAGAGCAGTAACAGGATTTCCACATTGTCCTGGAGGTTCACCTTAAATCTGCGCAGCTCGATTAAGGCCGAGGTGCTACGCTTCCACTTCGAGCCTTTCTGTCTTTGTGGTCCATTGAGGAATCCGATTTTTTGGGCTTGTTTTCTTCTTCTTTGTGTATCTCTGAGTGCGTTCACGTCTCTATTCTGCTATCAACTGCCTGGCTTTTATTCTCTGAGGTAAATAAAAGGAAGCATTTTGACTTTGGTGTCTTTAAAGAAGAAGATTCGGAGAGAGGGATGCAGCAGCATGGCATGGGGGAGAGAGCCAGGCGGTAGTAAAGGAAGGAGGGGTGCAGATTTGACCATATGAGGAGTGACACCAGGTTCAAGGGTTAATTTGTGTAACAGGAAATTTGCATACAAATGACGAGCGACAGAATATCTCCAGTTTCACACTAAAAACTTTCAATGTCAGGCACATCAAGTGGACCCATCTCCTCTCGCCCAGCCTTTTGAAGAATATTCATTAGATCTGAAGCACCCGCCACCTTGTTTCACATTAATCTCCAGTGCAGGTCAATTACTTCGTTTTCTCAACTTTATCAGCGCTGCCATTCATTTTTTTTAACACTTGGACCCTTTGTGGCTTTTCATAATCTGTTCTTATTGGCTTTCCTCATAGAAAGAGGATAAGCTTTTTTTTTTTTAACACAACAAAGGCACAGTAACTCTGTTTTCTCAAACAGTTTTGAAGACATAAATGAATTATTGTGAACGGAAATATATCCAACTTCTTCCCCCTTCCCTCAACACCCAATAACTTCTGAAGAGATTTCTGCTAAAACCAGTTCCATCCCCTCATGATTGGATTGATTGTTTTTCTAATCCAGGGAAAATTACTCGCTAAAAGGGTCATCAGCAAACGTGTGGCGAGTCAGAGTTAAAGTGACTTTTTTCCTCGCCTCACATTTCCTGTGTGTTTCCTCGCTCTGTTGCTTTGTTCAGTGCATTTAGAAAAGAGATGTAAAGGTCTTGGAGTTTATTTCATGCTAACAGTCATGATAATAGAAGTTTTCCAAAAGCATCAGATATAGAAGTTTTCCAAAAGCATCATATTTCTAACGTCAAGGTAAAATGGAGTGGACAGCAGTGCAATGAGAAACGGTAGTAGCCAAGAAATTAAATGATGCACTGCTCAGTGTGAAAAATGTGATGGCTTGACTTATATATTATGTGCTAGGGTTCATGCAAACATTTTTGGTACACTCACTAGAGGCAGCAATGATTTCTGTTATTTCCTTCAAAGCTTTATTTTTCTTCATAATGTCTTTTAATGACATAATGTTACACATTTAATGTTACACATTTAATGACATAATGTTAGTTTTTCTATAGGTTAAGATAAAAAATTAGTTTTACTATTAAGTTTTCACATCATGCAGTAAATGAAATAAAATTTGGAGACAAAAAATAGAAAGAAATGATAAATAAGAAAGAGAGAAAGAAAGAATGATGCTATGAAAATAAGAAAATTATCACTAAAATGAATACATAATAGACAAAAATGAAAACTGAATAAAATCTGGGAATAAAAATAGGAAATAAAAATGGTAGAAGGTAAGAAAGAAAGAAAGAAAGAAAGAGAGAAAGAAATAGAAGAACAATCAAACACCTCAATCAGGCTACTTTATATATGTGAAAAAGATTTATATGGTATTTACATGGCATGTTGAAAATCAAACCTCATGTCTGAAGTTGTTCAGATTCATACAAATGAGACTGTAAGGAAAGCTTCAAAGTGTAACCCCACACCTAACCTAACCTCTGTAACTTTTCATATGATTTAACTATGTGATTTGTTTCACATGTAGTAGTGTTGAGAAAGTGTAAAGTATGAAGGTGGAATGAGAGACAAGTGGACTCAGAGTCTACACAGAGCTGGAGAGCTTCCTGTGAATGTCTGTTTGCCTCTTTATGCAGAAAGAGCCTTTGTGAATCAAACTCTTGATCCTGCATAGACAGGAGGAGGGATGGGTATTGATCTGCACCGGAGGCCTTTATCAACACACCTTCCACAGCACTGAGCGAAGTCCCAGTCCGCTCGCTCTCTCCTCACTATCAACCCGAGATTAACACACATAACCTGCTCGTTCTAATGAGCTATAGGTGATAGAGCCTGGCTAATTAAGCATGATCAAAGATAGGAGTGTAATCCCTAAACAAACCTGGCTATCTGAATACACTATGAGAGGAGAAGACTTCAAAAAGGAAAGAGGCAGGAAAAAGGGAGCCGAACTTTCCTAATACCTTGTACTTATTAATGGTATGCAACAGTGGTTTAGGTGCTCTTTGAGGGTTTCAGAAGTCTGGATAACTCTGGAAAAAAACCTGAACTCTTAGGGAAACATTTCACAACCAATCACAACTGAAGAACCCAAATTTACTCTGTATTGGTGAGAGTATTTGATGAGTGTATGACTATTCATGTTTAATTGTTATGTCTATCAGTAATTCAAAAAAGTAGTTAACTAGTAGAAAAGCTGTTCCAACTACAATGCTTTTTTGGTTAGAATTTAAACAACAATAACAACAATACACACAGTAAGTCAATCAATGAATCAATCAATCAAATTATCAATTAATAAACCTTCTAGCATAATACAGCTGAAATAATTGATTTTGAAACTGAGAATGCGCAGCATGGAAGCTCATGTCAGTCCACAGATCCCTCTTTATTGCTCAATGCCTGATCTTTCTTCGATGCAGGAAGTGATAGCTACAGCCGGTTCAATTCCAGCCTCTGAAAACAAATCTGGCTCAACTTCTGTGAGCTGCCATACATTCTACACTAGCTCAGTCGGACTGCATAGTGATGCGCAACCTGTGAATACGAACTTTCACACAGTGCTGGTCATGATGGAATTCATTCTGCCACAACACACAGATTGTATTACATTTTATATAGCTTTGAAGGACAAAATCTGTGCAAGGAATTTCTGCTGGGGTGAAACTAATAAAAACAGATCTGTGCACACCTCTACACTTTATACAATATGAAATTAATATGTTCCATTTAGACAAAAGTAGTGAATGTTTTAGTCGACTAGTTTATACAACCCCTAGTTTGTACTGATATAGTATATCACAACCACATGATGTCATAACTTACACTGACCAAGTAGTCAAACCCCCATTTCATACTCTTAATGTGTATTTACACACAGTGTACATCCTGCGTACACACACACACACACACACACACCTGCAGATGGAGTGTGACCTTTCTTCATCAGCTACAGCCAATCAATTAGGCACAACAACTGAGATGGACCAGGGGAAATGGAGACTGATACACCTGTGACACACACACACACACACACATGCTCTCATATTTGACCTCTCATTTCTCATGTGATCATGTGACCACAAATTTAAGTCTTGGCCTGTAAATAAACTAAACGGTCATTTTAGCTGACTTTGGAGCTCTATTTCAATTACCAAGCTCATTATGTTTCAGGCAATCATTTTTAAAGTCCAGACACTTTGTATATTCAATAAAAAAAATTTGGGGAAAATTTGTAAATGTATTTATCTACTTTTTTAAGATATGGTGAACATGTAGTGCATTTTGTTTACAATATTAAACCTCTGTTCATAGCAATTTTTGATTTGTTTTGTTTTATAAAGACAAAAATACACATTGTTTATGATTCAGAAATAAATTAACAGTCTTTTCATTCATCCTTTTTCTTCATGCACATTTTGTTGAAAATATTTTGAGAACTGAATTGAAATCTTGAAGCCAGTATCAGTAAAATGAATTAAATCATGACCATAGTGTATTATTTCATCCCTGACTAATAACCATTAAAATGCAACTATTTTTATGAATTCAGATCCATGTCAGGTGAAACACTGCCTGAAACACTGCAAAGCCCTGAGGCTTGTTTCACAGAAAATAGCCCGGAGTTATAAAATTAGACTCTTTTATGACCAATTCTAATTAAGATGCTTTATTGTATGATCTTAATGCACATTAATCTACTATGAAAGAAAATTAGCGAGGGAGCCTCGTTCCTGGGATCATAACAGGACATAATGGGGTCGTAGCTGTTTCAGGTCTTAGGAGTCATAACCTGCATTATAAAACAATCGATATGGAGGATAAATTTGTATTTTTAGCTATTGTGTGAATTTTAGCATTTTGCATGTCACCGTTTCTGTCAAGAACAGAGCGACGTTAATGTGCACCGTGGTGTAGATCTAATATCTGTCTGATCTTGTCTCATGCCTTTCGTATGTGTGCAGTGATCATGTCATTAAAAACTCTAATGCCGGATTAATATTCTCATTATCGCCAGTGGGAAAGGTGCAAATGATGCCGCATGTTTATATATATATATATATATACTTCCTTCATCATTAAATTGTGGCACCCTCTGATCTCTTTTGACAGCAAAGCTCCTACTGGCAGTGCATACGTATATAACCCGACCCCCATCCTGTCCTTTTCCATATCATCCTCACTTCTCCTAAACCCTTCTTCCCTCCCGCACTCCTTTCTTCCTTTCATCATCCCCTTGTGGAAACAAAAAACAGCCTTGCAGGTGTAGCATTACTTCTGAACACAGAGCTTCAAGCATGGACATGTCCAAAAAAGAAAAGCCTGACCTAAATATGGCTGAAAGACACAACATGTGACCTGCTGTGGGCTCTAGGCCATGCTGAATGGGAGCAAGAGCAGATGACAACAGATGGGCAGCATATTGTCCAGAGATGACCCATGTATAATTGTACATAAAGTTCACTGCACTCGGGTCTGTAGTAGAATTGCAGTTGAATTAATTGAATTGGAGTTGAATTATAATCATTAAAATCATTAATATGTGAAACCATTTAACATCTCATGCTTGAAACATGCTTTTCCATGAATCATTCATTATAGGTGATGAAAAATGTACATTTTAATTCATTTACTCAACCATGGTATGTGAACATGTTCAAATATATGGATTGTTCCACAAGTCACATGTTCACCAATAAGTTGCATCCAAATAGCTGAATTTTCCCAATGATTGTGAGAAGAAATTAAAACTTCTGTATTTTCAGTGATTTTGTGATATTGAGTGATGAGGTCATTGTCACTATTAAAGAAATTATAGAATGAAAGAATTATTGTAAAATAATACATCTTAAATATCAAGGACAATCATGTACCTTGCCTTTAGCAAGGATGCTAGCCACATTTTAATCATTTGCTAACCTATGCTAAAAAAATCTCAACTGTTTACTCAATTTTCAAGTGGTTAAATGTGTGTTTTCTGAAGAATATTCCCAGGAATGGAACATTCTAGAAACACTATAAAGGAAAAGATTTTAGAGACTTGTATAAATATTATCATATTCCCTTTTAGAGGGAAAGCCACCTTAAACAACATATTTTAATACCAACATATTTAGGCAAAGTGTGAACATTTTCTATATATTTAAAGATAAATACAAGTTGAATTTAATATTAAGTAGTTAATATTGAGCCTGTGACAAGTAAGTGTTATTGCATCATACAATAGAACAGCCAATCATATGCAAATTTGCAAATATATGGAAATGTATGCCAAGGAAATTACTGCAGAGTAATGAAACCATATACAGTATAAGGTTTACCAAAGGAAGGGGGTGGGCTTGTGTGAGGTTGGAGGGGTAATTTAAATATTTATAAAATTTGGGTTTCTTGACAAGGCTAGGTGCTTCAGTGTCTTTTTTCAGTTGTCTAATAGAGCAATTTGTCATCCAATGTGAGGAAAATAATTATGGCCTTCAAATTTTGGGGGACTTCAAGAGCTTCCAATATTTCTTTGGAATTCTTATGACTTGATCTCACATCCTTCCAGTTATTAGCGATGAATGTTAACCCATGAGCTACTATGACAATTTAAAAAAAAATAAAAACTGTCCCACGACTATGAAGTGGTCGTCCTGTGTTTATTTCCAGCAGTGTATGCCTCAGGGACAAGCCAAATAATTTCAATCTGCTTTCTCCCTGAAGCAACTAGACTGAGAACATCTCATCGCCAGGGGGCCAGATCAAGCAAGTTACACACACATACACACACACACACACACACACACACACACACTGATGTTGCCTTTTCTGAATACCCCTTCTGGCCTGTCTAAGTTGGTTACTTTTATATATGCTTATGCTAAATAAACGTATACCACTGCACCACTGAATCCTCAAATCTGATTGGTCAGAAGGTGTTGATTCATTGTCTATAACGGCAGCTCTGACAATGGTGCCACCTGTCTGGCAAATCACAGCTTTTTATCAATTTGTTATCGTTTATACAGGGACGCAGCGTGTAATTGTTTGATATGGTGAAGTTTTATGTTTTATGAATTTTATGACGTTTATCTGGAATTTAAAGAATGAGTCTCCAGTGTCAGAGCTTTGTTTACATTTTCTGACACAAAAAAGTCTTGCGGTTTTTGGTAACATGACACGCTGAATCCTTTTGTCTTATTAACTGCATATTTCTGTATAATAACGCCATGTTGTGGTTTATTCCTTAAATAATGTAGATTTTCATTTTTAAAAATAAATGTACTTCCATAATTAATAACTGAAAATCCAAGAGAGTATGAACAATAGCCACATGTAACAGCACCTCCCTATTCAAACCTTTACTGTACATTAAATATCTCGCCCATCTTATTGATGGCAGATCGCTTTAATTCTTTTATAGACAGTCAATTATATCGATCTTTTTCTCTTGCCTAATCAGTAACCAAGGGTGGGAGAGGAAGATATGATAAATATGCCATAAACCTGGAGTATTCCATCAGGCTGTATGTGAAGCATTAGGTTTTCCTAAATATCATTTAACATCATTTATAGTTACATTTAACATTCTGTAAAGTTCAATGTAAAGTTCCTGTTATCACTTATGTTATAGCGGATATAATCAGCCAAGTTTATATCCCCAAGTAGCACAAAGGGGAGGAGTCAGACCTGTTCTAGCTCCTCCCACCTGGAATGAGTCAAACCAAAAGCATTTGTTTCTTTCTTTTTTCTTTCTTTATTTATTTCCTTTAGTTTGTTTGTTTGTTTGTTTGTTTTTGTTTCTTGATTTTTTTTCTTGCTTTAATTTGTTCATTTCTTTCTTTCTTTCTTGTTTGTTGGTTTGTTTGTTTCTTTAATGAACCAATATAATGTACATTTTCTTTAGTTTATGTTTTTCTTTCTTTCTTTAATAAATCAATATATAATACATTTTCTTTCTTTTTGTTTGTTTGTTTGTTTCTTTCTTTCAATAGTGCACTAGGCTGAGGTGAGACCACTCTACCACACCACCAAATGTCTGAAGTCAAAGTCAAAAATAAAATATTTCTTTATTTTCCGAGAAGCACTTACATGTTTGATGCTAATGATGATTCACGGTGGACGAATGAGGAGTCTGGGAAAACAAGCATGCTTTTCCTGCCTAATTTGATCAGAGTCATAATAATTTTTTGAAGCGTAATGATTGGACGGATCTCAGGAGTGGTGAATCATTAATAAAAGAACAAAGAGTGGTTTATTCCTCAGGGACTGATGGCCTCCACTCTCATGTCATTAAGCACACATGTAAAAATATACGTCTGCATGAATGCGCTCTCTGGTTTTGGGGTAATTGTGGGGATGAGTTGAGTCAAACGAGTCGGATTTACATTTCTGAGACTGATAATGTGTGTGCAGTAATTCAGGAGCTCTGCTGTAATGGATCTGATAAAAGAGGCTCACATTTTGTGCTTCCTTTCACTTCATAAGTGTGTGTGTGTGTGTGTGTGTGTGTGTGTGTGTGTGTGTGTGTGTGTTTGGAGAAACCTTTAGATAGACACAGAAACACCATGATACAATTCTCACTTTTACAAACAAAGCTGCCATAATTCCAGCCATAATGCCTTAGTGCCTGCATTCTACCTTAGCATTCTTTCTTTCCTCTTTTTTTTTTAAATATCCATTTTCTTTCTTTCTTTTTCTTTCTTTACCTCTTTTTAAAAATATCACCTTTCTTTCTTTCTTTCTTTCTTTCTTTCTTTCTTTCTTTCTTTTTTAAATATATCTCTTCTTTCCTAGTTTCTTTTTTCTTTCCATTTTTGGTTCTTGCTTTTTCCCTTTTGTAATTGATTTTTTTTTTTGCTCTTTTTTGTTCTTTCATAAAATATATTTCCTATTTCCTACATTCTTGTTTCTTTCCATTTTTGGTTCTTGCTTATTTTCTTTTTTTATTTTTCTTTCCTCCTTTCTTTTATATCCTTAAATCATGATTATATCAGTTTTTTTTGTTTCTATTTGTGTGTGTATGTATGTGTGTGTGTGTGTGTGTGTGTGTGTGTGTGTGTGTATGTGTGTGTTGGTATGTATTGTATGTGGCTATATATGTATATATGTGTTTAATCCTGCTGTACTTTAATTGGCCTCTGGTTTAGGTAGGTGGGGAAAAAAGAGGTTGAAAAGTTGCACTGATACTTAAGAACCTGCCTTCATGCAATTAGAGCCTGAAACAAGTCGTGTTCATTACAGCTAGGGCTCTGTGTGTGTGTGTCTTCGTGACTGCATCTGTGTGGTGGTAAAGGTAATGACACACACCTCTTACGTCGCAGCAGGTTCTTATTAGGCCTACTGGAGGCTTTAGTGGTGGATTTTCTGTAAAGATTTTATAATGCAGGGGTAGTTACTGGGATCGCTGGTAATGAGGCGCAATCTCGTCCCAAAAAAAATGCTGAGGTGTCTGATGTGATTCATGACAGAGGACAATTGGAGAGGGTGTGTGAAGCATTAAGAGAGGAATGAAAGGGGATATGAAAATGAAAGTCTTTTATGTGGTGTGCTAAGGGATGTGTTTTGAAGTGGTAGATCTGTAAATAGGTAGATGGATTTGTATTATTGATTGCAGAGTCCCTTGCCTTTCTCTCTCCTTCAAACAGACACCATATGGGAAGCTGTCAATATCTGACTTTGCACTACTTGGTGCCAATGTTCTTTTTATGTGCGTGTGTTCAGGATTTGGGAGAAATGACAAAAATGTCCTCCAGTGATGGTCAAATTTTACCAATGTGTTTTACACTCCATTAGCATGTGTGAACTCTTGAAAGGACTTTGTTTTAGTCCAAGCATCCCCTGTGAGATAATTTTTGTTGTATAACATTATTAAAATAGAATGGGATTTTTCCCCCTCCTCTGCCATCATGTTCATTCAAGAGGGCCAACACAAACCCATAGCTCAATAAAGATCAATGAGATGTTTTATGAAATAATTAGAAACTTCTACATGGTTTATTCATGGAGAATGGAGAAAAGGGAACGTCCTGCTGTTCTCAAACTAAGCCCTGAAATAAAGCCAGAGTTATGAGTGCTGATCTGAGATCAGGTCTCTGGACATCTGTACAGATATAGAGTTATACACAAAACTGAAAATCACTTGGAGTTTAAATATTTTGTAATTAATAAAAAACAGTGTAAAAGCAAAATAACAAATAATTGGTATGAGTATGCATACTATTCATAAGATAAATGTAAAGAAAACCATTTCACAGACTGCTGTTGAATGCTACTGGCAGATATGCGAATTTTCAGTGAATATCTAATATGAAACCACATTGCTATATTCATAATTTTGAGAAACATAAATTTTGAGTTAAAACATAACTTCAAAAACCTTTATTAAAATATGGGTTTTATTCTGTCTTTATTCTGTCTGTCTACATTTTGTATTCAGCAAAACCAGTCTTGTGCTAATTGAATACTTACCATTCAGTTGTACTAACTTGCCCTCACAAAGTGAATTTCAGCTTAGAAAATCACACCATGGGTGCTAGATTATTCTATTTGCCCAGAGGCCACTCCGTATTTTGAATATTTAGGTAGAAATACCCTGGCAAACCTGTATTGTTATTAATAACTATTATTATAACCTCATTATTATTTAGTTTAAATATCTTTTTAGTACTGCCATGAATGTATGATGTTGCCTTCCTGAGCATCAGTGAATGTTTGCACCGTTTGTAATAGTTGTGTATGAGTCAGTTGCAGTGTTGTGCAAGTTCCTCAAAAAAGTAAATCCACTACTGATTACTAATTACTACTTAAAATTGTAATTTGATTACATTACTGATTTCTATATGTAAAAAGTAATCAGACCTACAAACCTACAAAAATATATTACAAAGTGAAACTCATAGTTCTTTCAGTAATTTTAGCACCCATCAATGTATGACATGATCAGAAAAAGATGGATTTGTCATAAAACATGCCTTGGGTGTTGTCACTGTGTGTAGGACTATCAGACTGATAAAATATAAAACTTTTCTAACTAGGCTAGTTTGGTATTGCTAGCCAAGGGGAGGCACAACTAAGCTATCATTGTATGAGTTTAGCTGCTACAGTGCCATGCAAAGTACACTATCTTTCCTTATGCTCTGCTCATATCATGTTCACGTAAACTGGAACTCATATAGACATTTACACACCTTGTTTTCCTGCTCAGCATCAGAGGATATTAGTGTTTCAGTTTCCCCTTTACTAGTTGAAAAAAAAAAAAAAAAAAAAATCTGTGTATATCCATTTTTCCTCACACTGACTGTGAGCTAGCGTTTGGCAGAATTGAGAGCTGACAGCCAATAAGACACGAGTGTTTCCACATATTTTCCTGTAAACTCTGTCTGATTGGTCTTGCCTCCGTTCACTGAAAATTACAGGCGGTTTTCTTTTACTGACGTTCAGTTACGTAGTGACAAACCGCTTCACGTGGATAATTATTCAGTGCTAAAGAAAAAATCTTAAGGGCAAAATGTGATTTATTTAAAAAAATACATTTTACTTTATATTGTTTTCTTAACAATAAATCTGTAACACAAGTCAAGTAATTTTATTGACATCAGTAACTGTAATCAAATTACATAAATTTAAAATGTAATGTGTTACACCCAATTCTGGTCAGTTGTCCTCAGTGTGAAAAGAAGGATCTGAACATCATATAGCTGCTGTTGGAAAAGGGTCAAATATGCAGAACATGCTGGAAAAGCAAAGAATGTGCAGGACCTGGAGGATTTTTCTGAAGAACAGTGGGCAGTTTAACTGATCAGGATGAACAAGAGACTCATGATCAACTATCACAAAACATAAAAACCAGTCGTTGATCATCCACTTAACGACACACGTTATTAAGAATCAAGCATATGTAAACTTTTGAACTGGTTCATTTGTGTAAATGCAGTTATTATTGTGTTTTGTGGACTATATGTAAACATCTGTTCTGTGAAATAGCTTATTCAGGGCAGTACCAAATTAAAAAAAATGCATTTTTTATGATCACTCATTCATTTATTTTTTAAATTATTAACATTTTGCAGATTCTGCAAGGCATATGTAAACTTTTGACCTCGACTTTTGTATCTATATAGTTATTATCTATATCTTTTATATAGTAATTATTATTAAAATCTCCCTGTAAAAATAGTTACAAATGATAAATTGTTAAAGTGTCACAGCTTCAGGGTCTAAACCTAAACTAGATTTACTCTCTGTGCAGACTTCCGCATGTTCTCTAAATGGGGTTCCTCTGGGTTTTCCAGTTTCTTCCCACATTTAAAAAATATACAGATGGGTAAACTGGGTATGCTAAATTACTCCTAGGTGTGAATCTGTGTTTGGATGGTATGATGGACTGGTGTCCAATCCAGGAGTAAATTCTCCAGCCTTGCCCTCTGTGTTCCTGGGATTGGCTCTAGATCCACTGTGACCATGATCAGGATAAAGCGATTACCAAGAATGAAGGAATGATTTTAAAGTGTTTCAAATGTTTAAATTCCAAAGCACATTTCAATATTCATTTGGAATAAGATTAATTTATCCAAACTCACCTACAAAATTATTTAGAGCTTAACCATTGAGGGTGAAGGTGCTTGTTTGATGGCTGGAAGTGACTCTCTTGAAATCGTCAAACTTTCTCAAGTCCTGGTTAAGTTATTTAAAGTGTAATATTAAAGTAGTTATGCTTGTGTTCTTCCTTTCACATCCAATAGCAGTCAAAATGCTCTCAGTATGATTATTAAGAATGCCAGAGTTATTATCCTAAAGCCCTATTGAGCCATCACTCCCATCTGCAACTGTAGTTAGCTAATAAGGTAAGCAACCCATTCCATAACTCACCCTGAACTTTTGTCAATAGAGTGGAATGTAAATAAGAAAGAACAATGAAACGTCATTTACATTAATCATATTACTGCCCGTGTTGCAGCTGAAGGGCGAGAGGGAGGGAGATGGATTAAAAATGGGCAAATCAGAAAGCCCGTGGCCATCATCAATCCATAAATGAAATATGTAATTTAATATAAAGCGCTGTAATGTGGATACATCAAAGCTTGTGCCGATGAGATTTCTGAGGCGTTTTAATATGTTTGCGATGTTATTTATTAGGAAAAATGAAACTGGATCTACATAAAGTGATTAGAAGAGAGCAAAAATAAGGGGTGAGGTGCAGTGGAAGGGTTGAAGATATTGACTAATCAAAAGGTATACTTATTCCAAAAATGCCACTAAAATACAAGATGAGCCTCTTGGAAGTGATTGATGTGTGGTTCTTCAGGGCATGAGAGACAAATATGATTTTTTTAAAAAAAACTCAGTAAGTAAACAAATGAACATGATTGATAATCAAATAGATACAGCCAGAGCAGGTTGGAGTAAAGTGTTTCAAATTTGCAACACATGCCACATTTTTATGTCCAAGACAAACACTTTTAGCATTCTTCATTTAGATTAAGATAGATGTACACACGCGCACACACACACACACACACACACACACACACACACAAGAAAAAAAAAGTTGTTGGCGTGCCAATGTCTTTAATGACTTTAACTGGATTGCACATCTTTATAAATGCAGTATGTAGCTATTTGAATTATAAGCCAAAGATCAGCCTATAAACTGAATTAATGTGTTTGGTATATTATAATGCGAGAACACCAAGACGCTATAATTTTCATTTAATCGTCTCTGCGTGTCCGCGGGAACGCCGCTGGGAAACGGTTCACCAAAGAGCCTCTTGATTACCCAGTTTACAACATAGCCGTCAACTCAAGAGCTCATGTTGGGTTTATTTACAGCATATTTGTCCGCTTTATTTTAATTCGCACCCTTGTTTTTTGGTGTGGTGCGAATATCTAATAATCAATTAGGAGGAGCCTGGCTAGAAATTTCCATCACACACCAGTAAGGATTTCATCCAGTTCATCCGATGATCTGGATTTGTTTATTCATTTGGTTGTCTTTTTACTTATTCATCGATCTAGTTACAATTTAATGAATTAAAAAAAAGAGTGCAAGCAGTGAAAGTTTAAAACATGAACAGCAGTCAGGGAAATATTTACATCGAAGCTGGAGTGCTTGCAGAAGGATGTAGGTTAGCATGGCAAAGCTAATATGCAAATGGCCTTATCTGCAGGGAACCACAAATAGAAATCATCCTGATTGATATAATAAACTGCTTTCTTTCTTTCTTTTTCAAATTGTTAATTAGGGAAGATGGGCTACACTTTGAATGCTGTCTATCCGAGGCTTTCTATATACTAAGAAACTGTTTTTATTATTTAGTTTTTGTCTTTTTGCTACTTCTGTTGATTCTTATTTCTACTGTTTTTTTTCTATTGTTTTTTAATAAAACACATGCTAAACTTATTGGACTAAAATTTTACACATTTTGTCATTGGTGTTTTTGCCGTTTTATAGACAACAGTGTGTTTTTGAGCCAGATCTGCCATATTGCAGGGTTTGCTGAGACCCACAGAGTTGGGCAGGAGCAAAGAAGTGAATATTGCATCAGTTTGCTGGTGTCCAAGGCCATGATGTATGCTCAGATCTGGCACATAGATAGTGCCAACCATCCAGAACATAACATAAGCCATTCAGGATCCAGCACCAGATTCAGGACCAAAACTGTCCTCAGGCTGAGGAGGGTCAAAGAGGAGCATCAGCATGTAGGAGGGAAGCCTTTTAAAAAGGGGACAGCTCAACAACTTCTCTCAATTTAAACTGCCCTGTTTATTTTTATGCCATATTTCATTCAACTGCAGGCTGTGTGTGCCTCTTAGTAATTACCCATGTTGTAAGTTTTGATCTCATACAGTTGAGGACTTCTAGGGAATATTTTTCCTCTCCTCCATCCCAGAGCAATTGGAATACATTTTTCCCTGTGCATATATTAATTCTCGACCCATCTTTGATGTCTTATTTGAGTGATTATTTCTCCACCGCAAAAATAAACAATCCCTATCAGCATCTCGGTAGCAAGTCACGTACGGCTGGGACTCTTCGTGTGGCTGGGGTGGGGGACTTGGGTGGGTTCAAAGAAAAAAAAAATTCCATATGCATAAGTTCAAGCATATATAACGTGAGGAACACTAAAATGAGAGAAAAAGAGAGCAAATCAGAGTAAAGACAGATAGATGAGTTTATGTTTTATCTTTTTTTCCAACACTGAATCTAAGAAAACATGTGAGTAAACATTCAATAAATGTGTTAACCCATCTCAGACAACAATATTTCATGTTTTACAAGGTTTCGTTCATGACAATGACTGCATTTTGCACTTAATATAAGAATGGAATTAACAAATTCTTTAACACAAAATTAACATAAATTAACACAAAATCTGGTTAACAAGAATCCATGCTAATGGTAGGAGAACATTAATGGCATGCTAATGCTTTTATATAGGTAGTCACACTTCTTGATGATTAACTAAAATTGTGCATTTTATTAGTTACACCTGGCTGCTTATTACTTTCTTAATGATTGTGTGATTGTGGAAGTATTTTGTTTCCCACCCGGTTTCTGAATGTTGTGTTACTTTTTGGTGAAAAAAAAAGACTCCATATTGAAAACTGTAGGTTTTTTTTTGTTTTTTTTTGAGGCTAAGGTTAATTTATATAATACAATTTACCTTCAGTCTGTAATTTGGGTAGCAGGCTTGCACTGTCAATTATTTTTAAATAATTACTTCTTCCCATGATCCTCAGAAAACTTGGATGATGATTGTGGAGTAGTCCAAATATTTCATAGGGGTAACTCATGGA
>JANDJT010000021.1:8175182-8185182 GCA_024331685.1 Stegophilus panzeri | reverse complement strand
TTGTACATGGCTCTGGGTTACTGATCAGAAGGTCAGGGGTTCAAGAACCAGCACCAAGAGACCTAAACCGTCTCTGATCCAGGGGTACCTTATCATGGCCCTGTGCTCTGACCCCACCTTCATAACAAGCTGGGATATGCAAAGATAAGAATTTCACACTTTTGTAATTTATTTGTGACAAATAAACAACATGAAGCTATCCACAGCTTGTGGCTGGAAGTGGAGCTACAGGTATCCTGTCCTCCAAAGCTAGGGATAGCCTCCTTCTACTTATCCTCTGAGAGTGTGTTTCTGTAAACCTCATTAGCATTACTCTACCATATTATCTAGAGTGGACATGCTTTTATCGGGGACTGTTCCTTTAATTATTTCTTTGATGGAAGGTTGTTTGTTACACAGAAGGAGGAGCAACAATTGCTTGGTCTTCCTTTGCTAAGAGTACAATGAGCTGAGAAAACATTGAGGACACTTTAGCGACTCTGTTTTGAGGTGCTCTTGTTGGAGGCGGTCACATAAGCATTTAAGATTTATTTAAGATTTAAGTCATTTCACATGGGGGGGGGGGTGGGGGGGGGTAGCTGCAGTGATATCCTTACATGTTTTCAGTTTAATGTTTGTTCCTTTGTGAATCTAATCAAATAAATACAGGCTTGTAAATTTAGATTTTCTAACAAACACTGTAGCAAATTAAATCATTAAGAATGCAGATTTGGGTTTGTATAATGAATCCCAAGGGAGGGGGTTTAAAGGTTTTGCGCTTAATTACACATTAAAACACACTCAGCAATATGATGCCCTTTATAGGTATGTGTTTGCTGACTTCCCTTTCCCCAACCCCTTGATGTTTTTTTTCTTCTTCTCATAATCAAATCATTAATTCCTTCTTTGACTCACAAATCCAAACAGCTTTAATTGACCTGCCTCCCTAGCTAAATTAAAGATAAGTTTATCCAGGCAAATCAAGGCCAGAGCATTTTGGATCAGAGGTTTTTCTTATTTTTTTCTTACAAAACTTTCTTGATATTTTTTTTTCCCTATCTATGGCTCACTATTGCAAATATTTATAGTAGGGGTGTAATACTATGACACTGTCTGTCATTTGTTCAGTGTTCCATACAGTGGTGCTTGAAAGTTGAACCCTTTAAAATGTTTATATATCTGCGTAAATATGAGCTAAAACATCATTGGATGTTCAACCCCAATTCCAAAAAAAGTTGGGACAGTAGGGAAAATGCTAATAAAAACAAAAAAGAGTGATTCGTAAATGTACTTTGACTTGTTAATCAAAAAAAAAAAAGTATAAAGACAAGGTATTTGATGTTTTACCTAATCAACTGCATAGGTTTTGAAGATAAACGTTTATTTTGAAATTGATGCATGCAACACATTCCAAAAAAGTTGGGACAGGGGCAATTTACGACTAATAGCGATGTGACAAGTTGAAATAAGAAGGTGATGTGAAACAGGTGAGGCAATCGTCTAATCTTAGTATATAAAGAGTCTCCAAAAAAGGCCTATTTCTTCAAGAGAAAGGATGGGTCGAGGCCAGCCAATCAGCCAATAAATGCGTCAGCAAATAGTCCAAGACTTTGGTAGGATTTTGGGCATTTCACCTTCTACAGTGCACAATATAATTAAAACATTCAAGGAATCCAATCAAATCCAAAATCCACTTCTGAATGTTTGTGATCTCTGATCCCTCAGACGTCACTGTCTTAAAAAAACTGTCATGAGTCTGTAATGGATATCCTGACATGGGCTCGGGAATACTTTGGTAAACCTTTTACAGTGTCTGTCATGGTATGGGGGTGTGTCAGTGTAAATGACATGAGTAAATCTGTGAAGGCACCATTAATGCAGAAAAATATGTACACATTTTTTGGTCAACACCTGCTGCCATCCAGAGAAGGACAATGCCAAACCACATTCTGTCCAGATTACAAGCGCATGGTTGTGTAAGCAGAGAGTGCAGGTGCTAGCATGGCCTGCCTGCAGTCCTCACCTACATTTACATTTATTCATTTAGTAGACAATTTTATCCAAAGTAACTTACAAATGAGGAAATACAAGCAAAGCGATATGTCAAGCGGAGAACAATACAAGTAGTGCTACAATACAAGATTTTAAATTAAGTTCTAGAGAAGCAAAGTATGCAGGGTAGAGGTGTAAGAGCCAGTGTAATTTTCATTAAAAAAAAAATTTAAATAATGCGGGGTTGGCAGGTTAGGGGTTAGTTAAGTTCTCACGGAAGAGGTGGGTCTTTAGATGTTTTTTTTTTTTAAATAGTGACAGATTCTGCTGTCCGTATTGAAGTTGGAAGTTCATTCCACCACTGAGAGACAGTTAGTTTGAAGGTTCTGGAAAGGGATCTTGTGCCACGATGAGCAGGCACTACACTACAAAGCATTGGTCGTTAACCAAACACAGACTGTGTGAGGGAGCATAAACCTCAAGGAGTGCGTTGAGGTAGGGGGGTGCTGTTCCAGACAAGGTCTTGTACTTGAGCCTCAAGGCCTTGAATTTGCTGTGGGCGACTACAGGAAGCCAGTGGAGGGAGACCCGGGAGTAGTTCGTTGCAGTAGTCCAATTTTGAGATAACAAGAGCCTGGATTAGTAGCTGTATATTTTTTCTGGTGAGATAGGGTCTGATTTTCTTGATGTTGTACAGCATGAACCTACAGGATCGTGCAGTTGTTGAAATGTGGTCTGAGAAGGTCAAGCTATCATCAAAAGTCACCCCAAGGTTCCTGGCTGTCCTGGTGGGCTTGAATGTGGTCGAGCCAAGCTGTACAGTGAGGCTGTGGTTTATTGAGGGGCAGGCAGGGATGATGAGAAGCTCAGTTTTTGCCAAGTTGAGTGGTGTTCCCTCATCCAGTTTGAGATGTCCGACAGGCAAGCACAGATTCGTGCAGAGACAGATGGATCATCAGGCTGGAGACCTGTCTCCGATTGAGAATGTGTGGCACATTATGAAGTGCAAAATAAGGCAACGAAGGCAGTTGCGCAGCTGAAGAAATGCATAATGCATGAATGTGGGAAAATTCCATTTGCTAAACTTAACCAATGTATGTCTTCACTGCCCAAATGCTTAAAATGTGTTATTAAAAGAAAAGGTGATGTTACACCGTGGTAAACAGTCGACTGTCCCAACTTTTTTGGAGTGTGTTGCAGTCATCAGATTTGAAATGAGTGTATATTTAACACATCAAATAATGTGTTAATAATGTGTTTTCAATATACTACAGGGTGAATTGAATTTTCAAATGACTCTTTTTGTTTGTTTTTATGCATTTTCCATACTGTCCCATCTTTTCTAGAATTGGGGTTGTAGACATAGTAGACAAAAAGAACCCAATTAAACAAATGAGACAGAAAAATATTATACACATTTATTTATTAATTAAGGAAAATGATCCAGTGTTACATATCTGTGAGTGGCAAAGTGAGAGAGCCAGGTGTTTTCAATAAGGTGGCACAGTGGCTTAGTGATTAGCACGTTTGCCTCACACCTACATGGTTGAGGGTTCAATTCCCACCTCTTTCCTGCGTGCAGGATATGATCCAATGTTTCATATCTGTGAGTGGCAAAGTGAGAGAGCCAGGTGTTTTCAATAAGGTGGCGTGCAGGAAGTTTGCACGATCTCCCTGTTCTTTGGGGGACTCCACCGTGTACTCCACCAGCGTAACCACTAAGCAACTAAACTAAAATCTCTCACACATTGGCCAGTCCAAAGACTTGGCTGACTGCCATCTCTAATTTGTCCATAGTGTGTGAATGTGGATGTGTTTGTGCATAAACAATGGAGATTCATGAGGACCTCAGAAAAATAATTGTTGGTGGTCATCAGTCTGGAAAAAGTTACAGAACCATCTCTAAAGAGTTTGTGTACAAAAGGAAGAAATTCAAGACCAGTATTACCCTCCCCAGTTTTCGACCAACAAAGATCACTCCAAGATCAAGACGTGTAATAGTCCACGAGGTCACAAAGGAACCCAGGGTAAATACTAAGCAACTAAAGGCCTCTCTCACATTGGCTAATATTAATGTTTATGAGTCCACCATCAGGAGAACACTGAACAACAATGGTGTGCATGGCAGGGTTGCAAGAAGAAAGCTACTGCTCTCCAAAAAGAACAATGCTGCCCTTCTTTAGTTTGCTATAGATCACATGGACATGCCAAAAGGCTAATGGCAAAATGTTTTAGGGCTGGATGAGACCAAAAAATAGTTTTTGGTTTAAATGAGAAGTGTTATCTTTGGAGAAAGAAAAACACTTCATTCCAGCATAAGAACCTTATCCCATCTGTGAAACATTGTGGTGGTAATATTGTGGTTTGGGCCTGTTTTGCTGCACCTGGGCTTGGATGCCTTGCCATCATTGACGGAACAATGAATTCTGAGTTATACAAGTGAACTGTAAAGTAAAATGTCAGGACATCTGTCTGTGAACTGAAGCTCAAGAGAAAGTGGGTCATACAGCAAGACAATGACCCTAAGCACACAAGCTGTTCTACCAAAGAATTAAAGAAGAATGTTTTGGAATGACCAAGTTAAAGTTCTGACCTTAGTCCAGTAGAAATGTTGTGGAAGAACCTGAAGCATGCCGTTCATGTGAGGAAACCCACCAACGTCCAAGAGTTGAAGCTGTTCTGTAGTAAGGAATGAGCTGCAATTCCTCCAAGCCGATGTGCAGGACTGATCAACACATACTGGAAATGTTGCAGTTCTTGCTACACAAGTGGGTTACACCAGATACTGAAAGCAAAGGTTCCCATACTTTTTCCAGTCACTAATATGTAATATTTGATCATTTTCCTCAATAAAAAAATGATGAAGTGTAATATTTTTTGTCTCATTTGTTTAATTTGGTTCTGGTTATCTACTTTAGCATCTGATGATGCTTTAGGTCATATTTATGCAGAAATATAGAAAAATCTAAAGGGTTCACAAACTTTCAAGCACCACTGCCGCAAAAACTGCTGCAACCCTTTTTTGTTGCATCCCTCTGGACCTCTTTAGTTTCAACTTTAGTTTCAACCAGTTGCCCTGTGAACATTTCTGGCAAGCTTTCTACATAAAAAAGTACACATTCTATTTTAATCTGTTTAGTAGACATTACCTGTTCAATGTGAATGGTGTATTTGTGTTTGGTTACACCCCTAATCTTTAGGTTGAATAAATATTTGAAGCAGAATTTCAGATGTACAGAGAGTGCATTATTCATATCAGGGTTAGATCACAGATCCACAAACTTTATTCCCTGCCAAAATGTAAGTAACATCCATCCATTTTCTGTATCGCTTATAATACACAGAGTCACTGGGAGCCTGGAGCCTATCCCAGGGGACTCGAGGTACAAGGCGGGGGACACACTGGATGAGGTTCCAACCCATCGCAGGGCACACACTACAGACAATTTAGAGATGCCAAACAGCCTACAACGCATGTCTTTGGACTAGAGGAGGAAACCCCTGACACACAGGGAGAACATGCAAGCTCCATGCACACAGGGAGGAGGCGGGAATCAAACTGCCAACCCTGGAGGTGTGTGACAAGCGTGCTAACCACTAAGCCACCATGCCTCTCTGTAAGTGACATTTTTAGAAAAAAAAAAGAAAGTTGCTGTGACTCCAATTTGCTTTAATAGACTGGCAACAAGGCATGATGTAAAATAACTCAATGGCACGCCTGTGTGCTATATGCAAAACTTCCTCTCCTGTGCAAATATATTCACTGCACTTGAAGGTGTGCAGCACTTGTCCAAAAGAGCCAAATGACTGCTTCCCATTAGAGACTGAGAGATTTGTCATTATTTGGCCTCTGCTGCTCACGCTTCAAGTGCGCTGTTCAAGTGATTGGGCACGGACTCGCATGCAGACACCCATTTCTATTTCCCATTCTGACTGCCATTCTCTCTCCTCAAATAGTAATTTCATAGATGGGACTACACGTGTGCGTGCAAGTTTTTTTTCTTTTTCCCTGCTGGTTTGCAAAGGCCAGTGAAGGATCATGTTCCTGCCTTGACATGCTGGAAGGTGAGAAAGTACAAGAATGCCAGCGTTTCCTCTCAACACCCTCGCTGACTTTTGATTAGTGCTGAAACAAGGCTGCTGAATTATTATCAAAACCCAGGACACCTCAGGAGGTGAAAAGATGTCAGGGAGAAAAAAAGAGTGAATAGCTCTGTCTGTCTTTCTCTCTCTTCCATGCTATGTGGTCTAGTTAAATTGAAATGTCTTCAGGTACAAGCAGCCATTAAAGAAAAGGCAATCTGTGTCAGGATAAGTTGTGCTGTCGAGCATGGCTGAACATGCCCAGGTTGAAATTTTCAATTCTGTGTCTTATGAACATTTTAGTTAAATATATGCATTAACATAATTAACCACAGTTGTCTTTAATATCATAATTGATTGATACTTTTATTAAAATGTTATATTGCGGCAGCTGCTGGCAGCATCACGCTATACCCAGAAAAAAAGCCATAACAGGATATAATTCTAATTCAACACTGTGACTGATTTATAATACAAAATTAGCTGAAAAACAGGATTAGCTGTACTGCTCTACCTTCTGCTTCACCGAAACACATTTAACAATATGTGACGCGCTCACAATGCATTTTTTTTCGAGTCTGCCATGGCAAAGCAGCAATGTGAGCTCTATTTATTTCCCTGTTCTGCATGCCAGCCAAAAGAACTGTGGTAATTTGTCAGGGAACGAAGAGGGGGAAAAAAAAAACACCTCTGTATGTTTGTTGCCAGGAATGCTAATTAAAAAGGGACTGGCTAAAAGTTAGAATATTTATAGATAAGAAATTAAATTTCAAAGTTCTCGAATAATGATAATTTGGGACTGTCTGCTCAGACTTTTCGGTCAGGAAAAAAAAAACAATGTTTTGGCAACATTTATGCTGAGTCATGTCAAACCTTCGACCCACCCTCTGTTCACCATACAGGCAACAACCTTCCCTGTTTTTTCTCCTGCTTCAACAAGAGAATGTCAGCTGCACACTCTGGATATGGAAAACATTAGCAAAATCAAAGTATGTAATGTGTTATATATCCTCTAGGTAGCTGAAGCCTCCCAACCTCCAAATCTCCACACAGCAGACCATATACGGAATATAAGAACTAAACAAAAACTTCCTAATAAGTATTTTAAACTCTTATGGACCAAAAATATTTACATCCATGAACAGATGTAGCTCATTATACAATGTCAATAGTATTGACATTGCACACAGACACTCCCATGGTCCAGTTTGATGACTACAGGGTTTTCAGGGCCAAATCTTGATGTGACTTATTTGATAAGCCTGATGGAATACTGGAACTAAATCAAAAGACATAAATTCCATCAAATACTTGGGGGATTATTTTCTACAGCAAGTGAAGCACCAAGATAGACAACTCTAGCTAAATTGCCCAAACCAACCCAGTCAGTGAAACCAACCCAGACCCAGTCTTTTCCAGGGAGCACCACCTATCCATAACACCTACAATTATAGATAGGTTACAGCCAAAATAGTGTAAAATAAATAAATAAATAAATACAATTAAATAGTATCAGGAATGAGTGTCAGACAAAATGATACAGATTACTATCACATGCAGCTTTCAAGGCTAGTGTAGACTTCGGAAGCCTGTGCCTCTCCAATAAGTTCAATAAAGTTTCAGTTTCCATTCAATAAAATTTATTGTTTTTGGTTTGGCTTGTGGCTTTCTGTTCAGTAAAATAACCTAGCTTTATTTTTAATTGAAAATAATTAGGTAGCATAAGGTAAAAATGTACTAATTCTGTCTTTAAGGTTCAGTGGGATCAGAAACGTCAGTTCTCACTCAATTGTTGTGCCTCTCCTATTAAGCTAATAAATAAGGAATAAAATACTTGATGTGCTGTTATAAGAAAATAATCAATAATGGGGTGGCACAAGTCAACACAAGCAAAGTTACTGTTTGCACCCCCACCCCCCAAAAAAAGAAAAAAGCTTGTTATTTTCCATGAAACCATTTTGGTTAGGGAATGAGATGTTGCGTCACGCTTGATGCTTTGGGAATGACCCCTAGGTGGAAACGGTGTCTGAATACAAGTGAAATCACGGCAATCTGATTGGCCTGCCTCAGTCAGGTGACAAAGTACAAACGCGTCATGAAAACTATGTAAGGCACCCACAAGCTATGTCATTCAGCTTCTTTTTGTTTGAAGGAAGATGCAATTTGCAGGCAGGGCAATGTCTCATTCCCTTCTCAGGGAACACGGTTACACCCAGACGTTCCCTTTCCAAGGGAAGTCTATGTTGTGTCATGCTTGATGCTTTTGGAATGAGAATACCCACTATGCTATACTGAAACATGTCTGTCAAAAAATGTCTGTCAAGAATATTTGCACAAAAACACTTATTGAACAAACATAGAATGTCTTGTCTTACAGCATACCCTCAGATAATGCCTTAGAGGAAGCCACATCCTCAAGTGTGACCACCTTAATGTGCTTGAATGCAGCCCTTTAGAATCCCAGCACCTCAGTTACTGGTTCTCCTGGCAATATTTATCCCACAAGAATAGATGTGTATTAAAGCATACACTTCCTTATGGATAAAGCTCTAGTATTGAAAACGTTCTCCCAACCTCAGTTGAGAGACAACTAGGAGTTGGTACCTCCTCAGGGGCCAGACTTATAGCCCTGTCAAGGCAGTGTAGGCTATGATGTCTGAAAACCATACTCGGAGTTGGTAAAAGTGGAGCTACCAGCAGCAGACTTTACTGGTTTTGACGGACCCCCTGTTCTGAAAACAGGGCTATCGGGAAAGAGATGTGGCCTCAACCACTCCATTCCCTGGGCCTCAGCCCCTACCTCGGTAGGATGTCTGTCTTCAACAATACTCCCCCTTGTTTTCCCACATGTTGATGTGGGAAAAAGGGACTTTAGATAACAGTGTCCAAACTGGATAAAACATTCAGAAACATAAGAGAGCAGGCTTTAAATAACACAATCTAAGCCAGCTATCTTCCCTCATCCCTTTTTCCCTTTAATGAGCATGTGACCACCTAAACAGAAACTATATAACTTAAATTCTGCTGAGGAGTGTTCGTGAAAAAAACCATAACCTCAGTTACTGGGTTTAACTAACGCTAATTGTACCATGATGGGAAGTGACACGTATTAGAGCATAGACTTCCCATGGACGAACCTCAGCACTAAGCATACAGTCAGTCGATAAGTAGCCACACCCCCAGTCTGCCTGTGAAACGTCTCGTAGCCCCCGCACCTCAGTGACACGGTCTAACTGATGCTATTCGCACCACAAAGTGAATCAACATGGACTTAGAGCATACACTTCCCCATGGGTGAATCTGAAGCGTTTGTAGAATCCACAGCACTATCCTGGTAGTCACTGGGTCCCACTATGCTATTGGAATCATGATGCGAAAGAGACACTTAATAGCACGTACAACTTCCTATGATAATAGATACCCCATTTATATATGAGAAGAAATATTTCCTCAGAAATATTCTGTGTTCTTAACAGACCCAACAGACTCAACTGAAGGGAGGGGTTCTTATCATGACAAAATCAATACTCTAACAGAACGTGCAAATGATAAACTGAGTGTAACACACTGAAACTGCACGTATAATGAGCACATTTTCAGGTAACGCAGATCCAAACTCAGCAGCATTCTGCACCCCAGCAGACTCTGGGGAGAGAGGGAGTTTTTTTTAAGTAAAAGTATCATAATTTCATTACCCTGCGAGGTCACTGAACAGGGACATAAGAACATGGGAAATTTACCTTTATTTTACCAGGAAGTCCCACTGAGATCGAATGATCTGTTTTACAAGAGAGAACTGGTCAAGCTAGCAGCCATGCAACTCACAATAAAAAACACAACACGTACAACACGTATTTAAACATCAAATTATTTTACCAAAAACAATTACACATCTCCTTCACCACATTCTTTATGATTGCCTTAAATTCATCAATAGATATAAGTG
>JANDJT010000021.1:8146544-8158013 GCA_024331685.1 Stegophilus panzeri | reverse complement strand
ACTCCTTTTCAGGGTCACGGGGAACCTGGAGCCTATCCCAGGGAGCATCGGGCACAAGGCGGGGTACACCCTGGACACCCTGTCATTATTATTATTATTATTATTATTATTATTATTATTACTATTATTATTATTACCTATAGGAATACATGTATCATAATAACAGTACTAGTAACATGTCCTATTGATCATAATCTATTAAATGCATTTATGATGCATTATATATATATATAGGATTCATAATACCTTATAGTAAACATCATACTTTTTTATCCATTTATAGTTACACCTAGTGGAACAAACTGGTTACTGTTATGACTTATATTACAGCAGCTATAATAGAACCAGCCTCTTTTTTTACTCTCTCTCAAAGTTAACAAGGCAAAAAAGCAGCTTGTCATGTTACTAAGAAACCATAAAAGTCTGTCCTAAAGATTCTCCCGTGTATGAAAACTGCTTTATGTCTTACCGTTACAAAGCATTGACACTGGAGACTCATGTCTCACAGCTACCACAGAGTGGATAATGGTTCTGTTTATCTGCCTTCACACCATGTGCACAGATCAATTCATTAAACATGCACTCTGTTCAGCTCAGGTACACCTTACACACAATGCCTGTGTTATGCATTTATGTGCAAGTTGTGTGTGTGTCTGTGTATATTCCCCCCCGAGTAGCAGGTTCTATTCAGGAATCCAAGTGCTTTAAAGGCTGGGATAAAAGTGACAGGGAAAGTGCTATACAGGGGGGTGGGACACTAGGGGGGTATTTGTTAGTGCTATCTGATGAAGGATAACATTTGAAACATTATTTTCTGTTATCTTTGCTGTTCCAAAGAATGAAAGGTGAAGACCACATACTCTATCCAAGGCCAGATCTTGGGCTTTAGTAATGTGTGCCCCTGTGTGAGCGTGTGTGAAGGCACAAAGATAAGAAAGTGTGTAGGTGTGTGTGCATGTGCTGTGTATGTAAACACTGCATCACTGAATGACCAACGGATGTTCATTTATTCAACAGGCAGCTGATTTTATCCAGAGCTAGCTGGAAAACAATCCAAACATCCAAGCGGAGTAGTTAAACAGTGTTCCAACGGCTATCAAACTTTTCAGTAAATGTGTTTAAATCCAGAATTTTTTTAACTGGCTTTTCCTTAATTTATTTTACTAATTTAATGGTTGAATTTAAATTTGTTCTTAATATATTGATTGATTTCATTGTCTAATTTTCATTTTTATGTAACACACAAGATGTTGCACTCAATATGAAGTGCTATGTAAATAAAGATTGCAATTTATGTCATAAAAAAAAAGTTTCTCTCCATTTTCAAACAGTTTCCAGACATTAAAATTCTCTGCATTAAAGTATTCTGTATATTCTGTATTTTACTGCTTTGTAACACAAAGCACTAAATCCACATACTTTTATGTAGCTACATTAAGGCCCTGACTCACCACAATCTCAAATAATTTGTATGAATGTGTGTTGAATTGGTTAGTGGGTGTTTTTTGGCTGATTTACAAAGAATAATTGCATGAATTATGCCAGAAAGCAAGTGAGATTTTTTGCTCATATTTCTATGAAAGTTCAAATGAAGCTGAAACTCAAATAATATCAAGTAACACAAATTTTCAAAATACAATGTTTGGTTTTTAAGCTAAATGAAAGCTATTTCAAGTAATCTGTTTACCTGCTGAATGCATAGCCAATATCTAATATGAAACCAACTTTTCTTCAACAATAATAACTACCCATTTTGTCAAACATCATGATTGCTCTCAGAAACTAAGGCATAGTTTAGAAAAAAATGTCCTTATTATTCAGACATACTATCAGCATTCTAATTTTGTCTTAATCTATTGAAAAACAGACCAATTTAATACTTACCTTTCACTCATACTAATTGCATTTCAGGCTTAATAAATCACAGGAAAATGGGTTGATTTGCATAATGACAGCTGGCAGAAACACTTGCAAATGCAGGTAAATGTCTTTCTTGAAAATCAAGCAGAGAAATCTAAAACATAACCCAGAAAACAGAGAACAAAAACAAACATACAAATAAACACACAAAAAAACAGCTCAAGGTCAGGCGATCAGTGACAACATAAGAATTAATGTCAAGAATTAACATCAGAATGAGACCATAAAACAGAGAATAGTAATCACTGAATCAAAAAGGCTTGGTCCATCAAGAAACAAAGCTCCAGTTATGGTGTGTCTTAATTATTTATGTGTGTGAGTGTGATTGAGTCCAGGTGTGTACAAATCAGGTGATCTTCAGTGGGGAAGTGAGTGTGTATGCTGAGAAGTACAGTCCTGGGTGTCCATGTTTGGATGCTGTGAGGGATTCTGGAAATTATAGTTTATGACATGAGACATAAATGCAGTCCTTTTTTGATTTGGACCCTAAGGTACAAATGTCCTAAAATATTCAATAAAAACACAAAATGGACAACTTTTCTATTTCAAATGAAAGATATGAATCCTCAATGGACATTGTTAGTAAATAAGCTTAGACCTTTTTTTTTTTATTATTATTTGCAGATGCTATCAAGTTTGTCAGACCTTCAATAAATCAGGTGCAAAGGGTATTGGAATACAAATTGGCTTGGAATTTTTATAAATTTGCCATTGAGGTGTGTATATGTGGTTCAGTAGCAATCCTTTTTTTTCACTCAGAGAGCCCTAATCATACAAGCATTGAATGCTTTCTTCAGGTATTTCAGTGTAACAGCATAATACTGACTCTGCGTCTCTGCCGTGCTTCATCATCCTCATACTTGCTGCTCATATTAGAGCTGCATTAATATTAATCTCCAGGCACTTTATTGATATAAAAGCTTCAGCGCACCTTGTACAGAGAGACGGAGATGAAGAGACAGAGTGGGATTACCTTGCTGCAGGTGTCTGCTTCGATTATTCACAGATGAAAGGCTCAGCAAAGTGCTGCTGCTACATTTACTCTGCCGGTGTCAGTACCTATAAAGAAATGATCCTAGCACAAGACAGCTGTATTCACTTTACCCTAATAGTGGTGTGAAGTAACAGAATAAGGGCAAATCTGTGTGGTGAAACTAAGTGCTCTGAGACTGAATTTGGCATAATGAAATTCTTTTATTTATCATTTCCCCCCCAAAAAATTGTTCAATTGTTCCCTTTCAAAGGGAACTTAACGTTGCATGTGCTTCATGCTGTGGAAAGTGCCCTTGCGCATGACCAGTATCTGATGCTTGTGTGAAATCACACCTATTTATAGGCCTACTGTGGTCAGGTGATGTGGTTATTATAAAAATGGCACCTGTGAACCACACCATCAGCCCTATGATCTTCAGCAAGACTGCATGTCAGTCATTTTGTGTGAAAGCTGACAAAAGACTCTTCATTTCCACTCTCTTTATTTTTCTGTCCCTGAAAAAAAGAAAAGTATGAGTGAGAGAGAATTCAGGAAGTGTGTCACGCCTTGCCCTCATTTTATTATGGGGGGGATGGACACACTTTCTGTGTGAAGTGTCTGGGGATGGAGCATGCCACCCTTAAGGGGGCTGACTGAGCACATTGTGAGCACTTTACAATCAGGCAGTTCTGCTCGTGGCTTGCTCAGCCAAAGGGAGTTGGGTTTCAGAGCCTTGCAGATCTGGGCCGGCCGTTGCAGAGGCAGCCAGCCAGCTCAGGTCCTGGGAATCTCATATGGATCTGAAAAAGGAGGCGGAGACAAGCGCTGCTCTATATCTTGCTCTGTTGTCCGAGTCTGGCTCTCTGCCAGATTTTGGAGCTCGCATCATGACTCCTTCTTCTGTTATGGAAAGCCAAAACACCCTCTCTGACTCCGAAGAGCCAGAGGGGGAAGCCATTGCACAAAAAAGGGAGAGCAGCTCTAAACCATATACAAAGCTGCTTGAAGTGATTACTGGGGCGGTAGAAAAACATAATACAGACTGGCCCGAGGAAGAGGAAGTGGCTCATGGCAGGCTGGACGAGCGATCTCCCCAGTGAAAATAAATCTCCCTTACACTGCAGAAAACTGGATATTTAGGGGGGCCAGCTTTGCCATCCAAGCCATGTAAGACCACCTTTGCACTGATTGGCAAAACCTATGTCGCATTGGGTCTTGCTTGTGGGTCACTGCATACAATGTAAGTGTTGCAGGCCTACCAAGCAGACCTGCTGAGTGAGCTTGACAACAAGGAAGGGAATTGGGCCTGAGGCAGTGGTGGAGCTTCACCGCACCATGGATTTTTCTCCCCAGGAAACCAAGCAAACGGCCCATCATATCAGCTGTTCAATGGGTAGCTTGGTTGCAGCGGAGAGGCACCTATGGCTAAATCTATCAGGGATGGGGGATAAAGATAAGGTCTCCCTGCTGAATGCCCCTGTTGAATCTTCAGGCCTGTTTGGTGGCGTCATGCCATCGCTGAGAGGTTAGATGAGGTGAAACATCAAATAGTGGCATTCAGCCAGTTCCTTCCCCTTCATGCAAGGGAGGCACAGAAAATGAGTGTTGTGGCCCGCCTTCCCCTCAGAGAGCCAAGGGGCAGCCACAGTCGCAGCCTGAGAATGATCATAAAGGCCAAGCAGAAGTGGTCCTGATGTGCCGCGGAGGGAAGTATCAAGGGACATGGGGTTGCTAGGCCAGTTAGCCCCCAGTATTACTGTAGGGTATTCCCTAGCCAATGTTGTCCCAAGTTTTCAGTCTTCTCTGTGACAGGGCAATGAAAATCTGATGCTTTCCCTCCAACAGCATGTGGATGTCACCTAAAAGACCATCTAGCAGCATGGACACTACTTCCAAATGTGTCATCATGAGTTTTGTCCACGATAGATAAAGGTTACCAGGTCCAGTTCAGAGCTCGGCCCCCCCCAGTTCAGAGGTGTGCTCACCACAATAGTCAGTGCAGGAAGCTGTTATTACCTGGTCTGCAAAAAAGATGGAATTATGTGGCGAATTTTAGATTTGCACCATCTGAACCATGTTCTTCGGACATACAGTTCAAGATGCTGATGCTCAAACTTATTATTCCACAGATTCAGTTCAAGGACTGGTTTGTGACAATAGATCTAAAAGATGCATATTTCCACATAGAAATATTGTCTAGTCACAGGAAGTTCCTGAGGTTTGCATTTGGAGGCAATGTATACCAATATCGGATTCTTCCCTTTGGGTCTAGCTTTATCCCCTCACACCTTCACAAAGTGCATAGATGCAGCTCTGGCTCCATTGCAACTCCAGGGCATCCGTGTACTAAACTATCTCGATGACAGGTTAATTCTAGCATGATCCGGGAAACTGGTGATTCAATATCGAGATGTTCTCACCCACATGAGGAGCTTGGGGCTCAGGTTGAACCTCAAGAAAAGTATCCTTTCTCCAGTGTAGGGGACAACTTTTCTAGGGGTTATATGGGATTCTACTATGATGAGGGTGTGTCTATCCCCAACACACGTAGGGTCAATCCTATCAACATTGAGCATATCTACGAGAGACTGTTGGGGCTTATGGCAGCAGCAGCCAAAATCATACCACTTGTCCTGTTGCACATGAGACCATTTCAGTGGTGGCTGAAAAGTCAGGGGTTTAATCTGAGGACAAAACCCCTGAGATTAATCAGTGTCACGTGGCGATGCTTACATGCTCTGAAAATTTAGAGGTGCCCCTGGTTTCTAGCCTCGGGTCACACTCTTGGGGCATTTTGAGGGATCAGCCCTCTCCTGGCTCAGGTCTTATTTGACCAATCACTATCATTTTGTAGATGTGAATAGTGACTTCTCTATGCATACTGAGGTAAAGTTTGGTGTTCTGCAAGGTTCTCTTTTAGACCCACTGCTTTTTACTTTATATATGCTACCTCTGGGTCAAATTATTTGTAAACATGGAATTAGCTTCTGCTGTTAAGCTGATGACACACAGCTGTATGTTTCAGCAAAGCCAGATGACAGACAGTCATCAAGTTGAGGAATGTTTAAACTTCCTCTTTCTTAATTCTGACAAGACAGAAGTACTTCTGCTAGGACCACATGCAGCTAGAAATAAGCTTTCTGATTATATAGTAAATCTGGATAGCCTTTCTGTTTCATCATGTGCAGCAATAAAAGACCTTGGTGTGATTATTGACTCCAGTCTTTCATTTGATTCTCATGTAGATAATATTACTAGGATAGCATTCTTTAATCTCAGAAATATTGCTAAGATAAAAAATATGTCACTAAACAATGCAGAAAAATTAGTTCATGCTATCGTCACCTCTAGGATGGATTATTGTAATACCTTACTGACTGGATGTTCCAGTAGGTGCATAAACAAGCTCCAGTTACTCCAGAATGCAGCCAAAAGAGTCCTTACTAGAACCAGAAAACATGACCACATCACCTCTATCTTATCCACACTGCATTGGCTCCCAGTTACATTTCGCATTGATTATAAAATACTACTATTGACATATAAAGCACTGAATGGACTCACCCCACAATACCACAATAGAAAACCTTTGGTCTTTTATGATCCACCACGCCTACTTCAACCAAAAGGTGCAGGATATTTATTGGTAACTCGAATATTGAAGGCTACAGCAGGAGGAGGAGCTTTCTCTTATAAAGCCCCACAGTTATGGAACAGCCTTCCAATTAGTGTTCAGGACTCAGACACAGTCTCAGTGTTTAAGTCCAGGCTGAAAACATATTTGTTTACTCAAGCCATCCATGAATAGACTTTTTTACATAAAGTACACTAACTTATGCATTATGGGACAATACACATACCTAACAATCACTCCCTTTCTTTCAGTCAATCTCCCTTTCTCCTGCTGTCGAGCTACACATGATACTCCTGCGATGCCAGTAATCCTGATTCTTTCTGCTCTCTGGACCTGCCTGATCCATCCTGATGCCTTACTTCTGGTAGGGGTTCTCATCAACTGGAGGCTACATTCTGCTACTGAGGATGGCCCCAAGTGGTGCAGCCTGGAGATTGCTGAGATTGCTCAGGATGGCGCCACTTGAAGTACCATGGAAATGGTTTTGGACCTCAATTTCACATGAACAATTCTGCTGTGGTCGCTGGAAGTACGGTTGCTGCTAGGGCCTTAAGACTGCAATTACCACATACAGTTTTGCGCTCAAGTCTCCTTTAGTGAACAGTGGATCAGTTGAACAAAACAGACTTCATATAAAAACTCTAATGAGCTTCCCTTTACTTTCACACTATCCATTGTTACCCAGATGAAGATGGATTCCCTTTTGAGTCTGGTTCCGCTCAAGGTTTCTTCCTCATATCGTCTTAGGGAGTTTTTCCTTGCCACTGTCACCACCAGATTCCTCATTAGGGATAAATTCACACATTTAAACTCTGTGTCCTGTCTTTATATGTTTCTGTAAAGCTGCTTTGAGACAATGTCCATTGTACAAAGTGCTATACAAATAAAACTGAATTGAATCTCCATATCCTAAGACGGTAATGACACACACCTCTCTTATGGGCTGGGGTGTGGTCTTAGATGGCTGCCCAGCTCACGGTCTCTGGAGCGGCCTTCATCTGGAGTGGCATATAAATTGCCTAGAAATGCGGGCTGTATTTCTAGCCCTGAAATTCTTTCTTCCTCAATTGAGAGGTCACCATGTGTTAGTTGTGACAGTCAACACAGCGGTGGTCTCATATATCAACCACCAGGAAGGGTTGCATTAGCGCCCCCTGTTCAGGCAGGCATAACTAATTCTTCTCTGGGTGTAGGGAAAGTTTTGGTCAGTGAGTGCAATGTACATTCCAGGCAACCAGAATGTTCGGTCAGACATCCTGTTAAGGCAGGGGCTGAGGCCCGGGAACTGGAGGCCCCATCCACAAGTTGTGGAGTCCGTATGGTGGAGGTTCGGCCAAGTGGAAGTGGATGTGTTCGCCTCAACACACTTCCTGCTGTGGTTCGCCCTCACTCCTGCACAACTGGGGCTGGCCGCCATGGTGCACATGTGGCCAAGGTCACGTCTGTACGCTTTTCCCCCAATCGCTATGCTCCCCCAAATTCTAGCGATTCACCAAGACTCTCTACGTCTGCTGCAAGTAGCACCTTATTGGCCAGCTCAAATATGGTTTTCAGAGGTAAAATCCATCCTAGATGCCACTCCCTGGAAGATTCCCATTCACAGGGATCTCTTGTCTCAAGCCAGAGGGTTGATTTATCACCCTCGGCAGGAACTATTGATACTGAGGGTCACCAGCTCATAGATTCTGGTCTCTCAACTGAGGTTGTAGAGACAATGTTTAATGCTAGAGCACCATCCATGAGAAAACTGTATGCCCAGCCAGTAGTGTTGCAAGGTTTCTGCCCTCCTCCATTCCTCATACTTTTTGTCTAATGGTGTGAGGAACGTCAGTTAGACAGAGTAAACTGTGCAATGCCTACAGTCCTGGAGTTCTTACAAGGATGTTTCTCAGCAGGGTTGGCTCCTCCTACAGTCAGGGTCTGTGTGGCTGCCATTTCGGCCAGCCATGCCCCTATTGATGGAACCTCTGTGAGGCAACATCCTCTAAAATCGAGGTTTATGCATGGTGTCAGGTGGCTGAGGCCCATCTGCACACCATTTGAGCCCTTAGAGTCAGCCTCAGAGAAGCTTATGACTCTAAAGGTAGCTCTTCTGTTGCCGCTGACATCTCTCAAGCGAGTAGAAGATCTACAAGCTTTCTGTGTTGCCCCATCCTGGCTTGGCTTTGTCCCTGGATTAGCCAAGGCCTTCCTAAGCCGGATTATATTCCTAAAGTGCCTATGTCTGCAGACCAGCCAGTAGTGTTGCAGGGTTTCTGCCCTCCTCCGTTCCTCATACTGGAACAAGATAAATTGTACCTATTGTGTCCAGTAAGGGCTCTCTGTACTTACGTCCACCAATCTGGCCAGTGGCATAAGTCAGGGCAGTTGCTGGTCTGCTTTGGCGGCGACAGTAGAGGTGATGCTGTGTTGAAGCAGCGGATCTCTAAATGGACAGTGGAAGCAATCTCTATCACTTATGAGGCGAGTGGTCTTGCTACGCCTCTGGGCATAAAGGCTCATTCCACTAGGGGGGTCACCTCCTCGAAGGCTTTATCCAATGGGGTACCCTTACAGGATGTGTCTGCTGTGGTGGGGTGGTCTACACCGCACACATTCATTCGATATTACAGTCTAGACATGCATCCCACCCTGGGCTCGAGTGTCTTGCAGTGACCCTCAGCCTTGGATCTTTTGAACAGGCCATATCCTCACAGCATGAAGCTCACTCAACGTTGAGTTCCCTTTGAAAGGGAGCATCTGGGCTACACATGTAACCCTGTTCCCTGAGAAGGGAACGAGACGTTGCACAGCTTTGTCATACTGGGGCATGCCTGTGAATTGCGTCTTTGCTTCAGATAATAGAGGCTGATGGTGTGGCTCACAGGTGGCATTTTTATAATCACATGACACGCTTAATTGCCACATCACCTAACCATGGCAGACCTATAAATAGCGCGAGGGTGCTTCCCACAGCTTGAATCTCACACGTCTTGTTCCCTTCTCAGGGAACAGGATTATTTTTTTTATTATTATCAGTACTTAATTCATTTCTTTTAGTGTTTTGTTTATATTAAATATGACTTGATTTATTTATTCATGATAGAACCTTACCTAAAATAATCAACAACCAAGTGACATGAAGTGTTACTGTGACCACCCTAACACTGTGTCCCGAAGTGTTTTTTCCTCTCATGTCCACAATGCTTTGACAACAATAAGTTTTTATTCATGAAAAAATTAAACATTACATGATTTCAGTTATATTTATGGGTAATTGTGTGGAAGTTACTGTTATCACTTATGTCAAAACAGCTATGAACAATCATTCCCTATCAGCCTCTGTTATTTTTTCCTTCCTGAGGTTAATAAGATTACAAAAAAAATAAAAAAGCTTGTATAGTAACAACTTAACAACTGCTACCAGCAAAAGTATGTGGACCTCTAACCATTACACCCATATGTGCTTACTGAACATCCCATTCCAGATTTAGTCCCTTTTTTTGCTGTTATAATAACCTCCACTCTTCTGGGAAGGCTTAGATTTTGGAGTGTTGCTGTGGAGATTTGTGCTCATTCAGCTACAAGAGCATTAGTGAGGTCAGACACCTATGTTGGGTGAGGAGGCCTGGGATTCAGTCGGCGCTCCAGTTCATCCCAAAGGTGTACAGTGGGGTTGAGGTCTTTCACTCCAGCCTTGGCAAACCAAGTCTTTATGGATCTTGCTTTAAGCACAGGGGCATTGTCATGCTGGAACAAGTTTGTGCCTTTTAGTTTCAGTGAAGGGAAATTGTAATGCTACAGCATACAAAGACATTCTATACAATTGTGTGCTTCCATCATTGTAGCAACAGTTTGGGGAAGAATCCCATACAGTATGGGTGTGATGGTCAGGTGTCCACAAACATTTAGCTATACAGTTCATTAACAGTATTATGCCTTAATATAAACCTGTAATTTGTCTTGCAGCTGGAAGAGCTGTGCTGTTTTAGAAAACACTTTCTGACCAATTAGAATCAAGAATTCAACAGTGGTTTGGTTCTTCCATTTTTAACTTTAATGAAATTTTCCTCTATTTATTTTACTTTTTACTTTTTACTTTTTCTTCCTCCGATCTGATTTGTCTTCTTAGAGTGTTTCTCATTAAATTACATATATATTTGGATAACTTGAGATGTGTCATATGCATACAGGACTGTGATATGTTGCTGAAGCAAATTCATTATTTGCACCCATCTCATTTCCTGTGCTTAAACCTGCATTAGTTTCTACACAGCTATGATGGATGGCCAGCACGTTCCAATGTGCATTCATTTGTTGCAGAATCAGTCGTTTGCAACTTTATCCTTTCTTCAGGCACCATCATTTCCATGATGGAGGTTACTTTCTCAGCTAAGACAAGGCCACAGAGAGGAGAGATGGAGTAGCAGAGGAGAGACAAAGGACAGTAGGAATGTCTCATCTCGTAATTTAAAAATGTTTCGGCTACCAAGGAGCAGCCCATAAGAAGCCATTAGAGGCTTCAACCAGTTTATATGCATCAAGTGAAATGATTCCACTCTTAAAGTGCTGCTGCACGAGTCTAAATAGATTTCATGAAAGTAGCACACGCAGTCTTGTACTTTTTCTCCAAGTTGCATGCATTATGTAGAGAGGAAGAGGCTGATGCTTCTGTTTTTGCACTTTTTTTTCATAATGGCTCTTGCGACAGGAGAAAATTAGTGTGTCTGCTTTCGTAATGGACAATAATTACAGGAACACCATTGGGTCATGTTGCAACACTATTTCTAATCATTTTCCATCAAAACACTTGGAGGCAGAGGAAATCTGATCGCCTATGGTAAAGAAAATGTGTGTGTGTGTGTGTGTGTGTGTGTGTGTGTGTATGTGCATGTGTGTGTGTGTGTGTGTGTGTGTGTGAGAGAGAGAGAGAGAGAGAGAGAGAGAGAGAGAGAGAGAGAGA
>JANDJT010000021.1:8110422-8136294 GCA_024331685.1 Stegophilus panzeri | reverse complement strand
GTTCCTGTCCTAGTTACATGAGGTGTTCCTGCTCTAGTTACATGAGATGTTCCTGCTCTAGTTACATGAGATGTTCCCGTCCTAGTTAAATGAGATGTTCCCGCTTTAGTTAAATGAGATGCTCATGCTTTAGTTAAATGAGATGTTCATGCTTTAGTTAAAGGAGATGTTCGTGCTTTAGTTATGTGTTTCTGCCATTTGTTAGAGGATTGTTTCCTAAATAAAGACTGCTCTCCTGCACTTACTTCCTGTCTCCAAGTCCTGTTCTGTAACACTTTGTTTGTAAGGATAGCATCAAGGTACTTCTTGTATGAAGAAATTAAGTATTCACAGTATTCGCAGTATTCAGGTGTGATTTTGGCCCATTCTTCTAAACATTGTCTTTAAATCTTGTTCAATTGGATTCAAGTCAGGTTATTGACTGTGCCATTCTAATGCCTTGATTTTTTTTTCTCTGAAACCAATTGAGAGTAAAAAAAAAAATGTTGACGTGTCCAATACTTATTTCCCCCACTGTAAATGTATTATTTATTTATTTATGTATTTGTTATTTATTTGGACATTGAAAATATCACATTATTAAATCTCTCTGTCACGTATTTAACGTAATGGAGGTTAGGACGGATGCAAATGCAGATAAGATTTTATTTAGAGAGATTGGCAAACAGGCATAAACAGGGCAAGGCAAGAATCGAGAACAAGAAACAAGAAGCAAGATCTGAATGAATGGGAATATGAAACAAAACGAGGAACATGGTACAAACACTTGGTAAGGTAATAACACTTAATACTTCGCAAAAGTCATTGTGTTCAAACAGTCTCTTTATACTGTGGTTGTGAGTGCTGTGAATTTGATGCAGGTGTGTGTGATTAGAATTAATGTGAGTGTTCTCGGAATTGCAGTCCATGGCGGCCATGTTTGTAGGCCACAGTGCAGGATGGGAAATGTAGTCACTGGTTTGCTGTGACATAACACTCGCAATACTAATTTCGAGTTATTATTGATTATGTGACTGGCTAAATTTATTGCATAAATAAATACACAAATGAATAACATTTTTCCTACATTGTTTATCTTGTCTTTTTATTATGTATTTTGTATTTTTATTGTTTTATTTATTTATAGGGAACAAAAGAAATGTAAAAAATCTCATTGTAAAATCTTTTACTACTAATCTGGCATTAGAATTGATCATGTTACAGTCATGTTACTGCAGCTGAAGTGTATTTATTTATTTATTTACATTGTTCTGACATAAAATATATATTTTAATTTTTATTGTATGTTCATTTATTTTATTTATTTGGAATAAATAAAATCGGAAATCTTATTGGGAAATCTCTCAGTACTTATAATGAATTGAGATCATGTGACATTCATCAAGTGATCAGTGTTATTGCATCACGAATTATAAGGGCCAACTGTCTTCAAGTATGCAAATGTACTTAATTTGATAGGGAAAGAATGCAGGTAGATGTAATTTTTTTGTATTCTGTATACAGAATCTAGATATCTTAAAGGGGTCATATCATGATTTTTTTATGTTTGTAAAAATGTATTTTGTTTATTGTGTGCAATAGAATAGGTTAACATGCTTTAATGTAAAAAAAAATAAATGCATTATTTGTCACATACTGTACATTATTGCAGTACCCCTATTCCCAGGCTGCCTGAAATGCTCCGATTTCTCCAAAGCCCCTCCTTCTGAAAAGCCCAGAGTGCTCTGATTGGCCAGCTGACCTGTTGTGATTGGCCAAAATCCCCAAGCATGTGTCCGAAATGTAACGCCCCTTTAGTTAGCTTCAGCCTCCTAGATTTCTGAAGCAATTCTTAGCTCCTAAGCAACATCTTGTTGGTTTTACCATATCTGTTTGAGCCCGAGTCAGATTCAGAAAATGCAAATGATCAAGCAGTACCAACTTTGCAAACATGACTTGAGCAGAACGTTTCACAGTTTTAAGTGTTTAACTCTTACCTTTCAGATATGATGTAAATTCAGACACCCCGCTGGCAGGCCATCGCGTTGTTAAGTGCAAAATGTTTCTGCATTTTTCTGTGTGTGCACTGGTACTCATGAGATATGTCTTTCAAAAGCTAAGATTCTTGTGATTTGGTTTATATAAATCGTTTCTTCAACAGCAGCTACAATCAACATCTCTGTCAGACAAGCAACATACAAACAAACACTTAAAAACTGAGGCAACGTAGCAAAGTTTAGCTAGCAGGTTAGCAGTGGTCTACAAATGAACCCTGGACCACCACACAAAACTCCGCATATGGACAGTCAATAGCAGATAATCATAAAATAATAAAACATATTTACAGGTTCTGATTCAGAAGCACAAGATTGTCCAAGCAAAGTGGGAATTTTCAGGAGTAGCCTTTCTGTGTAGCCTGCCTTGTATTCACCCATGTTAAGGAAGCTGTCCTCCGTAAAAAGCTTTATGCACAAGCAAGTGTTTGGATTGTACTGCTCAGGAACAGCGTTATAAATAAACAGTAACCACTGATACATAATTTTGTCAATTTTCGGAAGGCTAAACAAAGGGTATTTGCTTTCGCACCTAAACACACAGCATCTCAGTGATATGGTACCTCAATTCACTGAAGTCTTGCCTTCTTTCTTCACGCCTGCCTTTTGGTGGGATTATGCTAAAAGTACACGCTGTGATGTAGAGGTGTTACGGAAGTAATATCTGGACTTTGAACAACATGTTTTGGGCAGGTCTGGAGCAATGTTCTCTCTTAGATAAAATAAATTCTTTTGGGAGAGACTATGAGCTTTGTGACTTTGCAGATCTTATACATGCACAAACAGATACATTACACTCCCAAACAAAAGGAAAACATTAAATATCATGATATGACTCCTTTAAAGAGGGTAAAAGTGTGGCTGCTTGTGTGCCACATTCTCTCGTCTAATGTTTTTTAAACAACCATGTCATGTAATGTAATATTTATTTGATTTTTAGTTAAACTATTCCATTTAAACTCCCAGGTTCCATCTACCATACTTACATTCCTCTAGTTTCACAGTAGTTACTTAATAATTTATGGTATAGTTTAAGATGAAAATTACAAGACCTTACATGGAATCATGATATGATATAATTACAAGGAATCATGATATGACTCCTTTAAAAAGGGTAAAAGTGTGGCTCATTGTGTGCCACATTCTCTTGTCTAATGTTTTTTAAACAACCATGTCATGCAATTTAATATTTATTTGATTTTTAGTTAAACTATTCCATTTAAACTCCCAGGTTCCATCTACCAGACTTACATTCCTCTAGTTTCACAGTAGTTACTTAATAATTTATGGTATTGTTTAAGATGAAAATTGCAATAACTTAACCCTACACACAGCCCTACACACAAAGCAGAGATAACACCAACACACATATTCTGATTACAAATGCCTTGCTAAAATGCCAGGAAAAGCACATGCCGATTTCTTTGGCATTCTAACAAATTCAAGCTACCTCCCACACCTCTTAACCTTACATTAATAGAGTACCACTTTTAATACATGACAGCTTGTGTGAATTATGCATTTTAGTAGGTAGAGAATGGTGAAAATGGATACTGAAGTTTCCAGTCAGTAGCAGGAGGGCTGCAATCTCCCCCAGTGCCTGAACCTCCTCCTCTCCCTCACTCCCCTGCTGGGTGAGCTGGGCTGAGAGTCTGCTGTGTCTGGAGCTCCCTCTGTTCCCTTTCTGGCCTTCCTGATCCCTCACACACAGGCACTTATAAAGCGGCCAGAGGAAGGATGCTAAGCCAAGGTGGTGGCCATCACTATAGTGACTGCAGTGACTGATATGAATAGATAAATGTCTCTACAACTATGGAAGAAAATTAATTTGGGTCTGTAACATGACTTGTCAATGTGATATACTCTTGAAGGGAAAGATTTGTGTACATTTAGTATGCCAGCTTGAGCTGGGAAAGGTGAAATTTGCAGAAAAGCTGAAGGGAAAATGGTGTCGGATGTGAAAGAAGAACATTTGGTTTGTGTAGCATTTTTGTTTGCTTTGCACTGACTTTATTTAGGTGAACTTTGACTTTGAATACACTGATGAACTTCTGTCTTTGTTTTGTTGAGGCATTTTTTTAACTTCAAGAGATAGAAAAAGAGGGCAACTGGAGAGGAAGTGTCTCTTCATAGCTGCTATAACATAAGTGAGGACAGGAAATAACTTGTTTCACAGATATGTCACACCATTTAATGTGTCTATAAGTAGATAGAAAGTGCAATGTGTTGTTCTTTAATACAATTTTTAGCATTGGAAAATTGCTGTGGTATAAGAGAGTATCACTTGCTGTTTTTGGAAAATAATAAACTTTGAGGTCGACCACCCCACCCATTCATTGATTAATTTCCTTATATAACACACTTTGTCATATTCCATTCACTCTCACCATATTAATGTTATACAGTGTTATTATTGTTATAGAAATCTATGTAATTACGAGAGTGGGGATGTTTTTCACATATTATCTCACACACTTCATAATCTGATTCCAGTTCTTATTCTCTGGGATAAATGTGTGCCTTGGTTGAAATCAAAACTTCTCCCTGTACTGAAAGAGTTTGAGCTAATTTAGTATCACCCATCAGTCTTAATGAGAGCTATTATGTGGACCAGGAGACATGGTGTTGGCTAGTAGCTCATTAGCTCACTTCTATTCCGTGGTCTTGGTGTGAGTTTGTATAAGTGTATATATATATATATGTGTGTGTGTGTTTATGTGTGTGTGTGTGTGTGTATGTGTGTATTTGCACTATGAGAATGATTAATAGCTGTTTTCTATTGGGCGGTGGAAGGGGCAGACCAGCCTGGTTGAGACAGGGCCTTTTCTCTCTTGGGCATTGTCATTGGACAGTCTGCCTCTTTCAGTCATTGTGTGGATGTTATCAAATCATTGCAAAATGTTCAAATGCTAATCGTCACTTTTACCTTTATAGCTTTTGATCGAAGGAATTGATATGAATTTAGAACCATAAGACAAGTTTGATTTCACCATGATAATAGATTGAAAGAGTCTTTTGCTTCATCTTTCCAGAAAATAATCAATTAAATTAAATGTGTTTGGAGTCTTAAAGGGGAAAAAAACACCTATAATGCATGTCACATATCCTGTCTTGCTCTTTGAATCTCCCATTAACCACATCCACTCAAACTCACATCACTTACAGCCCACACGTCACCTTCATGTCGGATTTTTAAAAAGGTGAGAATGCAGGGGATTTGAATTCAATCTAAGGGTGTGCATGGATCGATAGAATAAATCCTACCTTGAAGTGAGTTCAGGAATAGCTGAGAAGCTGAAAGACATTAAAAATAAATGTGTAAACTTGCCATGTCACTTTTGTGCTCTGTTAATAAAGATATCACTTAAGACATTTACCAGGGTCACAATTAATTTGCATAGCATTTTAAAACTGATTTAGTCACTTCGCATTCATAAAGCACCGTCACACTTATAGATGACGATTGGTAGCGATATCATTTCAGTTTTCAGTCACCATACATCACTTAGTGGGTCCAATATAGAAAATCACAATAATGTATCCTGTATCTCTTACAGTTTTAACTGTTTTCTGGTTTATAGGCTCTCTCTCTGTCTGTCTCTGGCCGAAACAGGTACCCTGCACTCCATTAAGTCAGCTCCATGGCCCCTCTCTTTTATTTGACATTTTATTTGGCGGAGACGAACGAGCAGCAGTTGGATTATAACATAATTTGTCTTGTCTTTATTACCGGCACAAAGGACACCGCTCATTAATTATTCTGCTGTTGCAGCTCAACACAAACTGGAAAAGGTCCCTCTCTGGACAGATGGCGAGGACATTGTTATTTATATCAATCAGCCCAAAATGTTCAGCAAGGATTACTATGCCTTGGACCCATCTGATTTATTTCTCTCTCACCCTCTCCCTCTCTCTTTTTTCCCTCTCTCTATCTCTCTCTCTTTCTGTGTGTTCACCCCAGTCCCTGCCGTAGGGCCGCTGTTCAGGATTTTTTAATGGAAACCAAATAGAGACTGCAGAGACACAAGGCCAGTGAGTGTTCCAGCATTTTTATTCCGAGGCCAAGTATTTTTTTCTCGTGTTGTTCAGGTGAAGCATTCAGCAGGGAAGGCTGGTGCCCTCCGGCCCATGGTGCTCCACTCAAACCCTCTTTACTGAAAGCCACAGAGGTCGATGTGGTTCAAGCCTGTACACAATTCTCTCTGGTTTAGTGCTCAGCACCTGTGATCCTGTGTGCTGTAGCCTCCAGACAGCAAAGACTAACACAGCCCATACTTCCTATTCCTCAAGCCCTGGCTGTTAATTCACATCAGTCTGGCTTCCTCATGGAACTGCATAAGTGGTTTTTGCTGTATATAAGTATCTCACTTCATGATTCTAAAAGTCTGTTCTTGCTACATAGGAAACAACATGGGAGTCTCAGTAGCCATTCCAGCTAACCTAGTAATCATGAGTTTATAGTGTATTTAGTTTCACAAAACAGTGAGCTCTATGGTCACTGTTATAGATTTGACAAACTAATTTGCCTATGTTTATTGATCTACAGTAAATACCATTATAAACTATAAGAAGTTATATCTTGTTGTGTGAACGCCCATGTTGATATGCTGAACCCTGGGTTGACGACGCCTTCTCAAATTTCCAAGCAGGAATTTTTAGTTGAAGGGGCATTTTCTTAGTTTTTTCCTAGTTGGATGTCAGAAATAGCATGTTACAAGTTTAAGTCCAGCACTTCTGTCTGACAGTTTGACGTACCCATATTATGTCATGCTGAAATGAATATTTTAGACTGTAAATACATTAAATAACTATTCTCTGGTTTTGAAGCCCAGAAAATCACTGTACCTGCATAACCTGATTCTGAATACAAGTAACTTTTCCAGTGTTAGTACTAACATGTTTGTTCATGTTGTTAAATAAATTATTTAAAAAATGTAGTCATTGAGGATGGTTAAAATAGTAAAAAATGGAAAAGTTTATGTTCATATCCATGAAAAAAACACTTCTGTTGGAAAATAAAATTTTCTCTCCACAAAAATAACACACCCACTAAAGCCTTCAATGTTAACTAGAATTTGCAAAGCTATTAAACTCAAATAAAACTGTTTTCGTAAGCATCTCATATGGATTTGCTCTCCTGTCAAATCCAATATTAGCAAAAAATGCAAATACTGATGCAGGTTGTGATTAAGATTTTAACTTTGCCTTTTTGCAGCTTTTAGCTAATGAAAAACAAAGTCTTGGAGGATCTAAGTCTTAATTTATTAAACATGAATAGATCCTTGATGAAATATAGAAATGGGATATGTTTTGCATTTCAAAGAATCCAGCTTATGACTTACTCACATGTAAATTAGGTCAGGATTTGTAAAAAAAAAAAAAAAAAGAAAAAAAAAAAAGAAGAAGAAATAAAAAAAAAAGAAACTTGAAGGAGTTTTTTTTTTTTTTAATCCAGTAATATAAAGCACAGTGAATGGCACCTAGTGAAGATAAGAGCTGTTGGCTTCTGTAAGTCCTTGAATTTGTCTTTGCAACTGTGAATTATCCTTCACTTTGAAGAGTGTCCAATAAAGCAGTGGCCTTATTCATGAGATGGGCACTTTCATTCTTTCTTTAATGTTAAGAATGCTTTAATTGGTTCATTACATTATACAACCATAAGCATGACAAGTCCAGCAATGAAACAAAAATTAAAGTGAGTCAATTGTATCACTATGTGTTTGCTTAGTACATACATCATATAGCATATGTAAGGAATAACACTTGGTTATGCTATTTTAGGAAAATAATCAATAACGGGGTGGTGTAATGCTACTGGACGCATAGTGGAATTACTGTTACTACCTCAGTTTATTATTTTCCAATAACAGAACAAAAAACACATCTTATCATAACACAGCAAAACCGCAAACTATTGAAGGCTTTCCTATAACTGTTACAAAACATAACACTGGAGGATCCTTTCATAAATGCTAAATAAACGTCCCCTCACAGAAAAAAAAATCAAATAAATCATGTGTTGAAACAATATGATGTCAGTAAACTGCAACATGACTACAAGCTAAGACACTTGTATGAATTTAAATGAACAAGGATCATGCAGCTGGATTTTTTTTAAGCTTGGTAATGAAAACATTTAAAATAAAATTGAAAGAAAAATACAAATGCTAACCCCTGCCTTGTATCTTGTTGCATCATATTTTCGAATTCAGTCTTGCAAATAGCTACAATTTTGTCAAACTTAATCTAATAACATACATCATATACACTAAAAGATTGAAAGAATAATCTGAGAAATTTGTACGACTTTCAGTGAATGAGTATGATTTAGTAAGATTTCATTGAAGCTTGTATTGACAACTTTTGAAATACAGTCACAAGAAAAGATATGAATGCTAACCCCCTGCCTCAACCCTTGTATCTTTTCACATTGCATCTTTTCATTATGTATTTTCATATATTTTTGAATTCACTCATGTGGATAGTTATAATGTTGCCAAACTAAAACTTGCAACAAACATAATATGCACTATATTACTGATACAATACATAATTTACAATATATTATTGTAACGATATGTGTGTATCTGCAACCTGACCACAATTTGAGAAATTTGTACCAATTTAAATAAACGAAGAGGTGTAGATGGATTTCATTAAGGCTTCATAATGAAAACATTTTAGATGAACTCACTTCAAAAAATTTGAATGGTAACACCCTACCACAACCCTCGTATCTTTCCACTTATCTTTTCGAAATTGAATGTGAATAGTTACAATATTGTCAAACTAAAACTAATAACAAACATCATATACACCACATTATTGAAACAATACAATCTGAGTAAACTAAAAACTGACCATAAACTGAGAAATTTGTATGAATTTCAATAAATAAGAACAGTGTAGTTGGATTTCGTTGAAGCTTCGGAATAAAACTTTTAAAATAATGTCACAAGAAAAGATATGAATGCTGACTCTCATACCTTTTCACATTGTACATTTTCATATAAACAAATAGCATAACGTCAAACTAAAACTAACAACAAACATACCTAATATACACTATATCACTGAAACAACACAATGTCAGTAAATTGCAACCAGATGACAATCTGAGAAATTTGTATGAATGTAAATGTACAAGAATGGTGGAGATTAGTAATGAAAACATTTAAAATAAACTTACTAGAAAATATATGAATGCTAAAACCTTGATCTCAACAGTCAAATATTTTTACATCAAATCTTTTCATATGTTTTCAAAGTAACAATTTTGTCCAAAAAAACAATTACATGCATACGATACAAACTAAAACAAAAACATAATGAGTAAACTGCAGCCTGACCTGTAACAATCTGAGAAATTCATACAAAGCGAACAATGCATGGTGTAGTTGAATTCCATTGAAGCTTTTTTAAAGAAATAAAGTTATACATAAAAAAAAGCTATTAAACCTAACCCCTGCGCCAACCCTCGTATCCGAACATTTCATATTAAAATTTGGTCTATAATATTGGTGAGTCTTTGATCGTGACTCCTTGAGGAACTTTGTTTCTTTGGCAACTGGCAAACATTTCTTTTATAACCACATGAAATATGTTCCATTTCCACACCACTAATAATATCATATGTTTTTTTATTTTGTTTTATTATTGGCTCAAGCATTTTCTTTGTATTGTGCTTTGTATTATTATTATTATTTATTTATTTATTTATTTATTTATTACATTTGGGATTGTTTAAATTTGCCTTTCCCAGTTTGAGTAAACTATATCCCCCTTTTTGTGTCTGAGCTAACTCCATGTATTCCCTCAAGCACTTTAATGTGTTTTCCCTTGTTAGAGATCTTCAGTTGCCTGGCAGTTTGATTTACCTGCTTGGGACATAACATCTCTCACCCAATACAATTTACAGAGTAATTACTACACTGCAGACTCGAAATCAAGATTAAAGTAAAATCTTAATGAATTATAAATGGAGTCATACATTTCCGTGTGCTTATTGTGGTTGCTGTTATGTTAACACACCTTTCATTTTGAAGAATGGAGATGGCTGTGAAAAGGAAGATTGCTGTTTGAGGTGAACTACTTTAACTAATGTATTTTATTTGTTAAAAGGCACATGCCTGTGCATATACATTGTACATATCCACTTTCTCCCATCTTTTCTTTACTCAATCCTGATTGGATGCTCTCTTTCTCTCTGTCTCTTTCTCTCTCTCTCTCTCTCTCTCATCCCTCTCACAGAACAGATTAACATTCCAAATTCTTCCAAACTATTTCCTCACCCTCTCGTCCTCCCTCCTGTTCTCCCTCTCCCTCTCTCGGGCCGGCATCCATGGCTCCGAGTGAGACCGTTAGTTAGCGGCACTCATAAAAAACTCAATTCATCAACAGTGAGCATCATTTGGTGCGAGCAGGAAAGCACACAAAAGGGGTGAAGCTTGTCAGCGAGACAGGTGGCATGAGATCTGGCTCTCAGAGTGAGCAATATGAATAATAGATTCTGCTAAATGTACGCCAGTAAACACAGCTGCCTCCACTCGCATCCAAAAGAACAGCTTGGCAGGACAGAGAGAGAACGGAGACGGAACAGAGCCTGTCCTCCCACCCCACCCCCATTGCCACCACCTCCACCTGAGGGCCGTGGCCGATTAACTAATCACACAGGGCCCCTTAAATACGAGGTGAGACATGAGAAAGACGGAGGCAGACAAAGGAGGAGGCAGAATGCATACTCATTTGCAAGTCTGAAGGCCTAATCACTGTAAAGAGAGGATGATGGTTCGAGAGAAACTGAGGACTGTCTCATGATTTCATAGTAATTTATACAGCAAAACACAATTTGCGTTATAATAAGGAATAATATCGCTCTCGTTTATTCGATTTCTGTCTAATGTTGATTTATTCTGCTTTCATACACATTATGTCAAGAAAAATAAACCAAAAAAATTCTGAAATTAAACATTTATCAAAAATAAGTATTTAACTATTTAATAAAAAAAACAAAAACAAAAAAAAAAACAAGACAGGACATGCTGTTATAGGAAAATAATCAGCAAAAAGATGGGGTGATGCAATCTATTGATAATTTTCCAATAACGGCATGTCCAAAAGTATTTATTACACTTACCCCAGCAATTTGCCAACAGTTAATTCTTTATTAGTTAAAAAAAACAAAAAAAAACTAATAAAGTAGTTATGCATTTATTGTTATATTTAATTTAAAGTTGTGGATCATCTGTAAAACAAGTTCATTCCTGTTATTACTTACAATACAGTAGCTATAAGTAGCTGTTGCTAAATGCTGGAGACTCCTTCCATAAATGTTAAATAAACGACTCCCTACACAAAAAAATCAATGATGATGTGTTATCATTATATGTTTTGTTAAACTATAACATATTATACTTCAAGCATATTCATATAAACTTGTGATTTGACTTGCAGTCAAAACTACTGTCAGAGCTGCTGTTATAGAAAACAAATCAATACCATCTGACCAATCAGAATTGAGAATTCAAGAGTGCTGTGTTTCCCAGAGGAAACTCCCGAGGCACAGAGAGAACATACAAGCTCCACACACAGGCTGGAGGCAGGATTTAAACCCCCAACCCTGGAGGTGCAAGACAAACGTGTTTACCACTAAACCACCATGCCCCCCCATCTAAATCTAATATCAGTTTCAAAAATTTGTATCTCCGCTTTTTATGTGCTAACATATTCTCTAATAGCATGCATGTCTAACTTTTATAAACTTCTTCTGTCACAGAATCCCCCTCTCAGCTGCTAGTGATAACTGCTTACACTGAATCAACATATTTCAATTAACGATAGAATTGCAGGTTCAACAAAAAGTAAATAGGTAAATTATGGCAGGGTTATTTTCAACTTATTAAATAGAAATATGCACATTTATGAATTTCAGTTACTGTAGTAGCAAGGACATTGTATCAATAAGTAAAAGCTACGTAAAGATTGTTTGTCATTTAGTCCCAGTTTTCCATGTGCTTTTGTTAATGTTTTCTCTGTACACATAATCATTCATGGAAGGTGACAGCAGTGCAATGCAAAAAAGTCATTCAGATACAGGTCAAAAGTTTCAGTTGATATTCATATCAAACATCAGAAAAGGGACAGAAATGTGTAGGCCCTCTGCTTCGAGGTTTGATGTGTGCTTCTGAGATGCTTTTCTGCTCACCATAGCTGTAAAGACTTCCCATAGACTTTGTGTCAGCTGGAGCCAGGCTGACTAGTCCCCTCTGAGAAGAAGTGCCATTTACTGGATGTTTTTTTGTTTGTTTGTTTTTGTGCCATTCTGTGTAAACTCTAGAGACTATTATGCATGAAAATCCCAGGAGATCATCCATTTCTGAAATAATCAAACCAGCCTGTCTAATACCAACAACCATGCCATAGGCAAATAACTGAGATCACATTTTTGCCCCATAGTTATGCCCCCTGTCAACTTTTTAAATTCTTGTTTTATATTGTTTTCTTATTTACACATTTGTAAACATATTACAATTAATGAAATTTAATTAAAATCAACAATACTCTCACAGGTAATTTTGTTGAATCTAAGACTTAGAAGTGTAGGCAAATGTGGCTATTCACCTACATTAATACAATAAATTGGCATTGTTACACAAGTGGATTGTAGTCTGCCTTACTTCTGGTTCACTTTGATAAATAAATGCAAATAGATTTTATTAGCATTTATGAAAACACAATAATTAAGGTGTTGGTAAAACAGGCAATTTAATTGTAAATTGTTCTGTTTATTTCTGAAATAAAAACGCGGCCATGCCAAATCTTTAAGCTCAAACAAGCCTGTAGTCATGCATCTGATGATGTCATCATTCCTCGCCGGATCGGACACAAAGAAAGGTGGCCGATTTGTCAGCACCCACCCCACCACCACCCCCTCACCAGTTTCTCTGTCTGATGGCTCCCTTGTTGTAGTTTAGGAAGATTTTGCCTAGCAGAAGGTAATTAATACTTCAATTAAAATGTTGTTAAACATTTTTAATGAGCAGGAGGCATGTGGGAATAGGATATGAAAGTATGTTTAAGCAGAGAAAGAAAACATGGCCATTTGAAAGTTAGGGGTGGGGGGGATTTAAAATAAATAAATAAATGTGCTCAATGACCCACTTTCAAATGCAGCAACTCGTGATAAGAAATATAAATAAAAAATAAAATGGCGTCTCACTCTCTCAGGGCTCCAAGGATGTGTCCCTTATCTCAGGTGATTAAGGCAGGCACTTTTATCAGCCCCAAATTAGGCCAGTGTCACTTTCCAAACATTTTCTACCCCCCTCTGTTTGTATGTGCACAGGCAAATCAATGTATTCCCAATATAACCCATTTAATTATTAGCATTGAAAAAAATATCTACGAGAGGTTGGAGAGGAGAGAAGAAAAAAAAGTACTAAATTACAATCCGGATGCTGGCTTCCAATCAGCGATTCCATCAAGACTTCATAATTAAAGTATGACAAAACAAGTTTGCTCCACTCTCTAAACGGCACAATGCTACATCTTGATCTTCTTTCCTCCCTCTAAACAGTGCTTAGGATTTTCTAAAAGAGCTCTGTGAGCATGTAGAACATTAGGATCTTGGTGTAGTAACCTCCTAGGTAATCCTTTAAGCGCTGGTGACTGTGGGCATTGCTGTGGGAGCATGCTGTAGGTTCCTGGCATCCTAGTTGCAATTAGAGATGTGTAAATGTGTTTTTTTGCCTAATCACCCCAAAACTGGCCCCTAGGACTCTCCCTAATGCAAAGCCCATTAACTCGGGCCATCAAAACAAAGATCTTGCTCCTAATGACAGTAATTCCTCTAGTTGCTCACACCAGCACACCAGAGCTCGGGCCTAAACCAGACATGATGGATGGAGCTGATGCAGAGAGTCAGACACCTGCAGTACTGCTGAGAAAGAGAGAGTGGGGAGAGAGGAAAGCAAATTCATTAACCCTACATTTCCTCACTTTAAATTCTCTGTGAATTAGGACACAGTCTCAAATGGAGTGAACAAGCAAAAGAGAGATAGAGAGAGACTCTGAAAGCCCTGGCCTATACAAACATCATCATTAACACACTTAATGCTCATTTCCTGTCCCGCCCTCCAGCTATGAAACTTTGGCCCACTAGTGACTCCTTAAGGGAGTATTTGGGCCGTACCATTTTCAGTTACAGAAAGCGAAGGCAAGCCTAGGCACTCACAAGTGACCTATTACCCTTTAGCCCAGCTGTCACGCTTTTGAAGGCTAAACGCTAGCTGTCGTTGTGCATAGTGCAGCATATTCTAGTCTCTACAGTTCACACAAGCCGACTCATATGAACAAATTATAATGGTTAGGATGAGAGATGGAGTTAGTGGAAACAAAAACATTCATAACTAGCCCACACACCAGCACAGTAGTCAATACAACCAATTCCAGTCCTCCCAAAACTCTGGATTAATATGTCTAACTTCAGGAGAGTGAATAAAAGGCAGGCTTATCAGTGGATTACTGTTTATTTGTGCTAGAAAAAAGTGATAACACAAACTTGTTTCCACACCATTACACGTAAATATACATTGATAAAAAGTATGGTGTTATTTTTTCATTCATAAAAAAAAAGAAAAAAAGATGCTGAAAAACTGCTGTCACATAAGACAATTAATAGTGACCAGTAATTAATAATTAATAATTTAAGTCCTCCTGGGAAGTTATTAATTACGAGTTGGGAATGCCAGGTGTGTTCAAGTGCGTTCACTTTGATCGGAGCAAGATGGCAGTGTACCTTCTCTTAATTACAACAAAAATACAGCAAGGTTTTTTAACACTACTTATAGAAAATTAAAAGCAAAGAATGCACTTCAGGTGTGTTTTGCTTTTTTTTTTTTTGAATCAATATATGAAGCCATAAATTTTATATACTATATTATATATTATATCGTAATTGTGCAATGCTATCATATTTTGTGCAGGGATTTATCTTGTTTTATTGTAAATAAAAAAGACTGACAATAACTTGCTGCAGATACCAAACATATAATAACTGAAATCAGCTTCTGAGACGAGTACATTGAGTCAAGTTGTGTGCAATCAGATGTCAGGAGATCTAGTGTGTGGTAATGAGTATGGGTGCGAATCAACCGGCTCCCTAGTTCAGTAGTTTGGCCATTTTAAGGGCTGTCTCAATCGCAAAATCCTTCCATTGCACTGGAATGTTCACTCCATTCTCCGTTCACTATGTTCTCTTATTGAAAATGACGTCATGTTTTCTGAAGCCTCTCAGCTCAAAAAAAAAAAAAGAGGGATGAACTCTCAGCCAACTTAATCTACAAATGTATGTAGCTTATTATTGTTGTTGTAGCTCTAAATGATTATTTACTTTAGTGATTTTTAACTTCATTTGACGTTCTATATACAGTTTGCTTGTGATTAAGTTAACAAATTTATATGACATCCATTCATCTTCTATACCACTTATCCTACAGGGTGATGGGGAGCCTGGAGCCTATCAGAGGGAGCATCGGGCACAAGGCAGGGCACACCCTGGACGGGGTGCCAATCCATCACAGGGCACAATCACACACACACTCACACCCCCATTCATACACTACGGACACTGTGGATATGCCAATCAGTCTACTATGCATGTCCAGGTACTCCGGCGTAACCCCCCGCAGCACGGGGAGAACATGCAAACTCCGCACACACCGGGCAGCAGTTGGAATCAAACCCCTAACCCTTTTTTATTTTTGGTGATGTTTTACAATGCGAGTATATCAGCGTCCCAATGTGTAGTGAGCCAGGGTTCCCAACTCGTGTACACGATATACTAATTCACTACCTACTGAACTAGGGAGCTGGTTGAGATATACCCTGTGTGTCTTAGGAAGTGTAGTCCTTGTTGGCCATGTTTGTAGGCTGTGGTGCAGCTTGGGAATTGGAGTGCGACATCGATTCTGACAGTGACATGACATTGACTACGTTTACATGGACAGCAGTAATCTAATTATTGACCTTATTCTGAATAAGACAATATTGTGATTAAGGTGTTTACATGAGTCACTTTTATAATACTCCTTTCTTGTTCCCGTTTTACATGTTATAGAATATAGATCGATTAACAGCACACGTCATTATGTCCCCACACCACACCGTCCGATGTTCCCTCCAGAATTTTACATATCATACAGTTCATCTTCGTTATGGTACCGTATACAGTTTTGGGTGTTTCATTTTTAATTTTTCGAAAGCTTCAAGTGCAGTTAATTATTTGTCATGCTATATGTGCAAATAGACGACTGCTTGAAGTCATGGACTGCGTCGGAAACTGCATACTTACCTATTATATAGTAGCCGAAATACATGTATTTCCCCTACTATATAGCAGGTAAGTACACAGTGTCGGACGCAGCCGTGCTCTCTTGTTTGCCGTAAAACGGTTGAGCACTGCCGTGTGTGTATGTGTCCTGTCGCAAAATGCGATGAAAACTCCCACACAACGTTAATAGTGTGATTAAGGTGTTTAAATGTCTGTAGTACACATCGATAATGCGACTAAAACAGGAATACTCCACATGTCTTAATTCGATTTGTGTTTACTTCCAGTATGACTTTAGTCGGATTAAGGTCATCAATAATCGCTGTTTACATAGTAGTTTCTTAACCAGAGTATTGTCTTAATATTGGATTATTGTTGTCCATGTTAATGTACCGAGTATTAATATAACTAACAGATGTTTTAAAAATTAATTTCAAAAGATAGACTCTTTTTCTATTTTCTCAATTTTTTTCACTATTTATTTTTTCAACATTTTGCTTTTTTTAAATAAAAAAAACCACACACACACACACACATATATATATATATATATATATATATATATTATTTATTTTTTTCTTCTAACAGACTGAAAAGCCCACAGCTATTTTTTTTTCCTTTGGCTCCCACTTCCACGGTTTGCAAATTTGGAAGTTCAAAGTTCACCTCAATGAACTATGCGCTAACCAAAATGACCCTTTACCCAAAATTAATTCCTCCTTTGTGTCCTGCTTTCATTTCCTCATTCAACTGAACTTGCTTTCTGTGAATTTTATCAGTGTTTGGTCTGACCGGTGTTTAACCCTAACCATCTGTAATTTCTCATCTGTGTGAATTATTACACATTTTCAATGATTGATGCGTAGAGTTTACACAAAAAATATACTACAATGAAAACATAAACACTAATCCTGATACTGCCTCTCCATGTGAGGGAATTAGTTATATAATAACCATGTAATAAATTGTCATTGGCTATCATTGCTTAATCTATAGCTGTCTAGTGACTGCGCTATTGAGGTGACTGAGCAACCTTAATAATGTATTAATTATATAAGGATAATGAATTCCCATGACTGTTCTATATTTAATATTAGACGAGCAACAGCTCTCTCTGTCTGTCTGTCTTTCTCTCTCTGTGTATCACTATCTCTATGCACAGAGCAGATTTGTTAAGTAACACAGCCTCTGTCTGAGTAGCACATAGTAATTGAAACGCACTCGCCTTGACAGGTAATGGCACGTTTTTTAAGTGTCGCAGTGAAGTGAATGCGTGCCTGATTTCATTAGGCATAAATAATTTGGCCGCTTGGGTATGATGCGTTCGCAATTACTTATTCTTTTTGTATTCCAAATTACCTATTCTTTCAGATGTTTCTTTAATGTGATTAGCAAGCTATGCAAACTAGCCAGTGGGGTTTTTTTCTCTCTTTTTTTTAATCGCAGCATTTATTTTGCTGCACCAAGATACAGAAATGTGACAAAATATTTGTTTTGTGATACATTATTCCACTGCATCTTCTTTTGTACTGAGAAATCAATTTATTTGTTTGTTTTTTTTTGTTTGTAGAGGTTTGTGACAGAATTATTTCTATTGCAAATATTTTTCCTAATATAATACTTTTCTAGGTTTAAAATGTTCTATTTTCAGTCAGTCTCTTTTGGCTAAATCTGTGTTATTTAAAAAAAAAAAAAAAAAAAGCTATATCCTGATTTCTTCTGTTTTTATGTATCTCATACTAAATAGTTTTAGATCTTTAAACGTAATACAACTTAAAATAAAGGCAACCTGAGTAAACACACAATATAGTTTTTATTATTTTTTTTTATTGAAGCAAAAAAAGTTATACAACACCTATCACCCATGTCAAAAACTAATTTCCTCCTTAACAGCTGGTTGTGCCACCTTTAGGAGCAATAACTGCAACCAAACACTTCAAATAACTGGAGATCAGTCTTTCACTTACTTCTAGGACTAGGACTTACTCATATGCTTTGGCTCGTTGCCTTCCTGCATAATCCAGTTGTGCACGAGTTTCAATTTACGAACTGAAGACCGGACATTCTCCTTTAGGATTTTAAGGTAGAGAGCAGAATTCATGTTTCCCTCAATTAAATGCAAGTTTCCCAGGCCCTCAAGCAGCAAAGCATCCCCACACCATCACACTGCCACCACCATGCTTGACCGTATGTATGACATTCTTTTTGTGGAATTCTGTATTTGGTTTACACCAGATGTAACGGTATCCCTCTCTTCCAAACAGTTCCATTTTCGACTCATCAATCTACAGAACATTCTCCCAAAAGGTTTAAGGATCACCACTCTTCCATGGATGCCATTTTTGCCTAGTGTCTTTCTGATAGTGGAGTCATGAACAGCGACCTTTATTGATGCAAGAGAGGCCTGTAGGTCCTTTGATGTTGTCCTTGGCTCTTTTTTGACTTCCTGGACTTGCTGTGCTCTTGGTGGAATTTTGGAAGGTTGGCCACTTCTGGGAAGCTTCACTACTGTGCTGAGTTTTTCCATTTGGAGATAATGGCTCTCACAGTGAATCTTTGGAGACCCTTTGAAATAGCTTTGTAACCATTCCCAGACTGATGTATTTCAATCACCTTCTTCTTTCTTTGGCATAGAGTGTTACTGGGTAAGACCTTTTAACCAACTTCATGCTGATGAAAAAGTTTAATTTAAGTGTTGATTTGATTGAACAGGGTTTACATTAATCAGGCCTGGTTGCGTCTACTCCAACAGAACCCTGTTATGAATGCAGTTTCATAGATTTGGGGAATTAGTAATTACGGGGGCAAATACATTTTCACACAGGTGCAGTTGGCACTGGATAACTTTTTTGCTTCAATAAATAACATTATCATTTAAAAACTGTATTTTGTGTCCTAGCTTGCTTTGCTTCTGTTTTATCTTAGATTTTGTCTTAATTTCTGAAACAATTTTGTATGAGATATTAAAAAAAACAGAAGAAATCAGGATGAGGCAAATACTTTTTTGCAGCACTATCTAATGTGTGAGGAGCTAGCTATAAGTGGGTGGAACATTTTCTGAACATTACTGTTCAATCTGTTACGTTTTCTGGGAATATTTTTTAAAATGGTCAAAGACAAACAGTCTTTTTTAGAGCTTTGCAGGAAAGTTATTCTAACCATCTTAGTCTTATTCTTATTCAAACCTGTCAATGTTTTTAATGAATGTTCTAATGACAATTTTTTTTATCTGGGTAGCTAGCTATGTTAGGAGTAGCACCAGATAATACTTTATAGTATCCTTGATATGCACTGCAGCTAGTGGCAGCACGGCACAGCAGCTCTCTCTCCTTTTTCCTTCTTGAGTTTCCCCTATAGGGGATCAATAAAGGTACATCTTATCTTATCTTATCTTATCTTACCGCATCTTATCTTACCTCAACTTATCTTATGTGTGCAAATTAATGTAAGCGGAAATGTTCCTAACTACAGTAAGTGGAAATAAGATAAGCTGAATTTTTGCCAAATAATTATAATTTTGTTTTGTCTGACCAGAGAATATTGTTTCAAAAGTTCACTGCTTATTGTTCTCTGTGTAACAGTGTTGTTTCTGCTGATTTCAGGTTGTCTCTTTCTGAGAGACTGCTGGCTTCTCGCTTACTTTCCTTATCATTAGTCATACAGCGTGTTGCGTAGTGCACCTGTCTGGTTATGGTTCCATGAACTTTCCATCTCAGTATTATTGAGCCAGTTGTACTGACAAGGATGGTTAAAGTCTTTGCTATGGCATTGTATCTTTTTTTTTTTTTGCATTTGAGTGTTTAACTCTTTTTTAACCAGATGCCAAACAATAGAATTTTCGCCTATTTTGGGAGTGCCCGTTTGTCCAGCAGAGGGCTCACACCCCTCCCTTTTCCAATCACCCTGCTCACCAGCAGCTAAACTGTACAGTCACGATACTCTACATACAGTAACCCAACAGTGTCCTACCTAATCTTATAACAAACTTGTGGTGATAAAATAATTCATAATTCATAATTCAACACCAGTGTACTGTGAGAAAGATTTAATAATGTCGTCCCTGATAACAACAAAAGATGTGTGTAAATTTCAACTGGATATACGAACTGGAAGCATATCATATAATAAAAACAAAAGTGTCCAAATGCTTTTCTTCCCTCATTATAACAACATTGCAGCTGTGTTGTAGGAGCATTTATAAATAGCTATATTCTCAGAAAACCCATGAAAGATTTTACCTTCTTGCAACAAATTTGTGAACACATTTGAGAATTCGATTAGAGAATTCCGAGCATTCAATTAGAGAATTCTGCAGCGCTGTGGTATTAGGTAGTATGTAAGTTATTATACGGTGTAACCAAAATATCTAATGTTTTCTGTAGATAAAAGTTTACTTCACATATCTCTAGAAATCAGCAGAAATCACTGAATGCTGATAAGACACATCTACTCATGGAGTCTGGCGACTGTGGTGGCAGCTTCAGCAGTCCACACTGTATGTGTTTCTGCGGTCAAATCCCACACTATGTGTATTTCTGCGGTCAGTGCAGTAGGGAAAGCGCCATTAACTCAGATTTGATTAGTGGAGATTTTCTAATGCTGTTCAACTTATTATCTCTCAACATGTAGCATAATGGGTCACAGCGATTATTGTGATTAATGAGAGATTATGGTGGAGCCTATAGCACTGGCTTGAGTTGAATCTTCCCAAGACAAACATTGAATAGATTATTTTATATTTGTATTTCTGATGACATCATTATTAAAATGATTGCTGACCATCAACAATACAATGACTGCCAATCTTTCTCTTTCCTTCTCTCTCCTCTTTTTTTTTTTAAATGAAATACGAAAATCATAAATATGGTTATTCCTGTATATATGTGTGTGAGTTTGGTCTGTATGTGGCACTAATTAACATGTCCTTTCTCATTACTGGCCTGTGTGTTTTGGAAATTTAGTGTGTCCCTGGCAGAGCGACACGAAGCCAAATTTAGACGTGTGTGTCACTGGTTTCTCGCCCATCACATGGACCGTAGCAACATGACAAAAAAAAAAAAACTGGGGCAGCCGTTTCTTCCTATGGTCCATGGCCTGCTGCTCCCACTCTCACACTTGCACACACAGATGGCCAAAGAGCAGTTCCAAAGTCCATTTCTAGTAACTACTGTAGTACTAGTGTATGTATGTGTGCTGCTGCTGTAAGCCAGACTGGGTTTTTCTGAGATGATATGAATTTGATGGACAGATGTCATAGGAAGGAGATTTAGTGTAGGAGATCTGGGGAGAGAGGCACTGAGCTGAGGGTCTGTGCCGAGTTTGAGTGCTGAACGAGACCCTCTCTGGCAAGTGCATCCCCTCAGCACCCCCCTTCAAGGGAGAGAGATAGAGAGAGTGAGATTGAGACATTTGGACAGTTGGACAGTTGGACACTTTCTCTCTGGCTAAATATAATGTGTAACTGTCAAATCCCAATCACAGTGCAGAAGGGAGAGCACCATTAACTCAGATTAGATGACTCTAGTTTTCCTTCTGTCATTCAAATTATTAATATTGCTCAGCATTTGCACCTCATTAAAGGCTGGTAATATTCTGAGTTCCAAAAAAAGTATTTTATTCCCATATTTACTTTACTTACTTTCTAATCAGCATTTTACTAAATATATGAATTTTGCACTGACTGCATTTACAATCATTTATAATGTGTGTATTAAAAAAAAAGACTGCTCTATAGTTTAAAAATGCCTTTGACAAAAGAAGAATGTATTAAAATCATTCCCATGGTTGGATCGGGAAGCTGTCGCAAGGTTGCAGTGGGCATTAACCGGAAACATGGAAAGCACATGACACATGACACTGTTGCCCAACTTCACAAATTCAAAAAAACTGGAAACGTTGTGGACCAACCGAGAAGTGGACATCCATGAACAACTGATGTGTTGCTGACATACATAGTCCCCTATGTATGGAGACTTTTGGGACACCCTGTATATCTAATGGATTAAGTTCTCAGAATTTCGCATACAAATTCCTAAAAAATATATTTAAAAATCCTTATTTCTAATATCTTTAGATGGTACAAATAGACCTGGTAAAACCCTTCACATGGTGAAATTTTGACTTGTCTACTATAAATAGCTCTTAAAACTATGGACTTTTTTAAACGGATAAAAATGTTTCTCTTTCGCACACATATGTAAAATTATTTGAAGCATAATACTGTCACATTTAGCACGTAATGTAGGTTAGGACAGATGCAAATGCAGATAAGAGGTTTATTAAAGGGAGGCAGGCAGACGAATCAAAAACATGAGACAATAGCGTGGTCAAAAACAGGCAATAGGTCAGGCGATCGGCAAACGGGCATAAACAAGGCTAAATAGGAATCGAGAACGAGGGCGAGAACAAGATCAAAACTATAACACATAAAACGAGGAACAAACGCTTGGTATATGGAGAAAAAAAAACTCACATACGGGAAACAACCAATGACAATACCAGCGGGAGGCAAGACATAAACCATAATAAAACACACGTGTCAAAAGAAAACAAAGTCAATGTCACAGAAAACCCGGAAGCACGTGCTTGCACTTCGGAGTGCGCTGCGTGCTCCAGCACTTAGCAAGAGGGGAAATTGTGACAAAAACACTGTGCTGTTAAAGGGGAAAAAAATGAATATAACACCCAACATGACGCAGAGTTACTGTTACCATCAAGAAGTAGATTATTTTCCAATAACAGGACAAGAGTGTTTTATCCCGCTTTTATAAATACCAAAGCAATTTGTAAACAATTAAATTACTTAAAGATTGACATTGTTTTTTTGTTTTTTTTTATCCATTTATAGTAACTTTTAATGCTATGGAAAACATCTGCAAAACAATTAGTTCCTGTTATCACTTATGTTATAATAGCTATAAAGACATGTTCTGTCACCAGCCTACTGTGTTAATAAGATAAAATACAATAGATACACTTACTGTCCACTTTAATAGGAACACCTGTACACCTGCACTCATGCAGTTATTCAGTCAGCCAGCTCAATGTATAAAATCATATGTATAGAGGTCAAGAACAGATACAGGTCAAAATCACCTGTTTTTTTTTTTTTTTTTTTTTTTTGTCATTCTTCAACTGTCCAGTTTAGGTGAGTCTGTGCTTATGATAGCCTCAGATTCCTCTTCTTGGTTGACAGGAGTGGAGCCCAATGTGTTGTAGCCCATCTTCCTCAAGGTTCAATTTTTTATGTATGCTGAGATGCTTTTCTGCTCACCACGGTTGTAAAGAGTGCTATATACTTTTTGGCAGCTCAATCTAGTCTGACCATTTTCCTCTGATTTTCCTCTGATCAACAAGGCATTACCACTGACAGAACTGTTGCTCACTCAATGTTTTTTTGTTTTTGTTTTTCGCACCATTCTGTATAAACTCTAGATAATGTTGTGTGTGAAAATTCCAGTAGATCAGCAGTTTCTAATATGCAAACCAGCCCATCTGGCACCGACAACCATGCCGTCACAGTGAACAGATTCACACTTTTCCCCATTCTGATGTTTGATGGGAGCATTAACTGAAGCTCTTGACTTGTACCTGTGGCTGATTGCATAACTGCATAATTGAGCACGTTTACAGGTGTTCCTATTAAAGTGTACCTTGCCATCTTAAAGACTTTCCAATGGTGGAAAACTTTCCATTAATGTCCTCACCGAAAATGTCACTATATCAAAGATTTTTCTTTGTTAAAATCCATTTATTAGTAATATTAGATGATGTAGAGTGTCTACCTTACAAGACCCTGTGAATTAGAGGTTACTATAGAAATGATAACACGTGCAAGGAGCACATTAATATATTGTACACCTGCGATTTGACTTGCAGCTGGAACTACTTTCAGAGCTGTTGTATGAGGACTTGTGACATTCTCAGCGCAGAAACATCCAGTCTCATGCAGTAGCAGGCCGGCCTCGGTTTAGACATGTGTGTGTGATAATCCCCGATCCTACAGAGCACCAAGAGCACCCGGCTCTGTGTGACTGCGGGCGAGAGTGCCGGTCGAGCTGATAGTTCTGCCGGATTTGAGCACTCGCCGCATACTGGTCATGGAACTGTGTGCTGGGCACTTTACATATTTAGAAAATGTCAAATGTGTGTTCTTCCCCCACCCCCCTTCTCTCTCTCTCTTTTCTTTCTCTCGCTTTCCCTCTCTCTCTCTCAGACTGGGGTTCCTGTGCCTGATTCCACCTCCACCCCCACCCCGATGCCTTGAAGTTCTAATATTTCTAGAGGTGTAATATTGCACAAATATCGAACATAAACAGGATTAGTATTATCACGGATGCACGAGGGGCCTAGCGCGCATATTCAGAGTAATGCAGATAAATACATGAATATGTAAAATGGATAGAAGGGGGAGGGATAGTGCATTCTTTTGAAGATGGTAACACTTCCAGTTCTGCACTTAAGGAAACAATGATATTCACATAGCCACTTTAATCAAAGCGGATATAGCCTTCCAAACTTTTGGCATGCAGGAATAAAGTTTTTTCCTTTTTTTTAATTTGAGAAATGCTCATATTTTTCCATGATTACCCTCAATATTCTAAACTATCCAAGATGCATTATGTGCCCTTGAATCCGAGCAGATGATGATGGTGACTCTAATGCTGCGTTGATAGAAAACAGAGAGCCCCCAAACAGTTTGTTCGCAGGAAATGCATTTTTTTTCCGTTCGACACAATGAAGAGAAAATGAGTATATTTGTCAGCGGAGGCGCGGGTGAAGAATGAAAAATAATTTTCTAAGAGATGGCCCCCTTTCACCCGCCCTGCTCTGAATATGGCATATCGGAGGCAGTTATTTGATCTCTGCCGTACAGATGGCCTCCGCTGCTCATATCGCAGTGACATGAGCATCGGCAAATACCAGGATCTTGATTTATCGGTAGCGCCGAGGAAGTTAATTGTGGTGCACAAGTTCCAATCAGTCTTTTGGGAGGGATCCGGGGACACGGCACACCAACACATGCACACGCTCGCGCAAACACTCATATTTCACATGTTGGTTTGTTTATTTATGTTTACGTATCTCTGAGATTACACAATGTCGCAGAGAAATTGCCCTCCTTTCAGGATTCAATAAGCACGCAGAGAAACATTGTCAACATGATGCCGTCTGTTTGTTTACGCCATATTGGAATCCGTCTTAAGGAGCTGGAGTGGGTTATAGCGCTGTGATATACATTCTCATATCGCTGTTCATCTGATTGTGCTGAGGCATAAATAGGCATCTCTGTAAATGATCCGCCACGTGTTTAGCAACATTCATCTTGGTTCAAGATGCGAGGATGAAAAGCAGAAGGGAAACACCACTCAGAAGTTTCAGAAAACATAGAAATGAAGACCAGGGAAATGAAAGAAGGTCATGAGAGGAACAAGAAAAAAAACACCAAGGTGGAACAATAGAGGGAAGTAAGTTGACGATCTTCTTCAGCGATGGCGTTTGGGCGATAGA
>JANDJT010000021.1:8063829-8079607 GCA_024331685.1 Stegophilus panzeri | reverse complement strand
TTAATATTTGCTATAAACCAGGATCTTGTTGACTGCTGATTATTTTTTAAACTAGTCCAATTTGGTGTATAATAATAACTCCATGGAGCTAAATGGGGCAGCGTGGTGATTGCACAACAATTTAAAATGTATGAAAATGTAGTGAACGAGGACTATACAGTATGATTTAACATTAGATCCTTTTAAAATTCTGGTTCTTGAAACTAAATCTGCTCTGAGATCATATAGGATCCCAAGCAATTCCCCGCCAATCCCCGACATCCCCCCTCCCCCACACACCCCACCCAAAACGAGTCCCTGGATGCAAAAATGTTGAGAACCCTTTTTTGCAATATTTTCAATTCAACTCCATTCAATTTTTATTTGTACAGCGCTTTAAACAATGGACATTGTCACAAAGCAGCTTCACAGAAATCCGGATAAAAGATTCTCATTCAGTTTTCAAGAAGAACAAAGAAGGAACCTTGACAGGAACTAGGCTCAAAAGGGAACCCATTGTCATCTGAGTATCACCGGATAGAGCGATCATAAATCATTCCACTTCTATAACTGTATACTGTAAAGTCAAGCGGTGCTAAAGTGTATTAAAAGGAACTCGAGTACGTCTTCAGAATCAGGGTTTTCAGAACAGCGTGACTATACGTACAGCTAGAAATTCTCTAATGCAGATCTGAGTTTCTCAGAAGCCTGCTCCACAGGCTGCAGAAACTTTCGCTCATTTGTACTTCCCAGTGTGTGTTGGTGGGATTAAAAAAAAAAAAAACCAAAAACGCAATTCTCTGAAAATGATGCGATGGGTTTTTTTTTTTTTTTTTAGGTTTTTTTTTCATCCCTGCTGAAAAATGAATTCAATATCAAGTACGCACGCAACAAATGACTCAAAGCTTAGGCATCGGGGCACACCGCTATAGTACGGAAATTCTGCACCCGCCCTCGGTAACATTTAATAAACTGAGAAATAAAAGGAGGATAATTCAAAGAGGAAGTGTGGGCTGCAGCTCAGCCTCTGTGTTTCCATGAGAGTGATGATAAAACGCAAAAAAAAAAAAAAAAAAAAAACGCCGCCAGGGTTTCAGACCTGCTGAAAAATTCAGCTACGTGCAAAAGGGAAAAGATGAATCTGCAACCTGTAGGGTCAGGTCTTGCCCCAATTCAGTGCAGTTATTTTACACTACAAGAGGTTTTTCGAAACATTTTTCAAAAAGTACCAGGTTTGTACAGCAGTATTTCTTGCTACAATTAAAAAAATGATAAATAAATACTCAGAATTGAATAAATAAGGAATAAAACATGATGAGGTGGTGATATAAAGTTCTCCTATCTTTTACATCCTGAAGTATTTTATTGCTCTTATACCACAAGCGATTCAACTTTTTTACTTATTGAAGAATGACACAACATACTTTTTTTTTTTTTATCCGTTTATAGTTACATTCGATATTGTCGCACGTCCGCAAATCAAGTTGCAGTTAGAAACAGCCGTTCCTTCACCAGTGTCTCTGGTTTATTCTCTATGTTGAAGTAAAAAAAAACAATAAATAAATAAATAAATAAATAAATAAATAAATAAATAAATAAATAAATGCAGCTTGTTTGTTAACAGGAAACCGCTAAGTCCTCAAGACGTCGGATAATTTACATTTATAGCTTCACCTCGGATTGTTACAAAGCGCCGATACTGGAGACTCCTTCCATAGATGATACTGTAACAAACATCCTTACAGAAAACTTCTGCAAAAATCACATGTAAAAAAAAAAAAAAAAAAACTCAATGAAATTAATTCAATGTACGGACTGATTCAACAATGACACGGTTTAAAAAAATAATAATAAATAAATAAGTAAATAAAAAAATAAATTTAAAAAAAAAAACGGAAATGATCAGATTTTTCTTACGGTTATTACGTTAATTTTTTTACTAGAATTTATTTCTAAAAAGAAGCTAATTAAAAGTAAACAAATGTCTAGAAATCGGCGTAGTGTTTCAAACAATCCCGTAATAATCTATAAACTATCCGATAAGCCTGTATTCAAAATGTCTTCAATATTAAGATTTTTTTTTTTTTTTTTTTTTTTTTTTTGACGTGAACTCATTAAACTTTCAATGAGGTGCATGGTTTTGTTTTTTTAAACACATGTTTTATACATCTGCGGGTACATTTTGACTCCTCCCCCTACTTTGTTGTGGGATGAAAAGTGCAGAATCCTAATAAACTCCCCACTTAAGGCCATTTGCAAAGTTCACGCCATAAATCAATCCAGGACTGAAGACCGAGCCGTATCGATGAACGCGGTCCGACGGGACGTGGTACGGCTTGGATAAACGATAAATAGAACAAAGAAACGCAATACATTCAAGGCCGGTGGCGCTTACTGATTTCCCAAAGTCTAACACAAACACAACCACCTGAATTAATCAGCTAATTAGCAAAAGTTGAAAGTTCGGCTTGTGTTTGAATCAGCAGCGTGGCTGACAGCATGCTTTTCTAACCGCCTCATACGTTACCTTTCCCACAAACACGACAAGCACGTTCTGACAACAATGAACATGAATACTGGGAAAAGGCGTAGTGTTCCTCAATCCTGCCATTTTTAACCTGCTCGGATACTCCTGAGTCGACTCCTCGATCATTTACGAGCCTAAAGCGGGTGTGTCAGGCTAGAAATGTGCATGGTGCGGTCTTTAAAGTTGTGCATGTGGTACTTTTTCAAATGAAATCAGCAACCGTGTGAAATAATTCAGTACTTAACGTGACGGTTCAAATGACAATACGGACTAATCTGAAATCATATATTTCATGTTCAAATCCAGGCAATTTAGGAAATATCACTTTAACTTTATCTTCATGTGTAGAAATCTCTACACAAAATTTCTCGCTACATCATAACACTTTAAGAACAAGAAATTTGAAAGGTTAATATTAAGTCAACATTTACGATATTTTGTGCATATAAAGCGTGTTATTTTTCCTTCTCTTACATTTTCACTAAACAATGGTTCCATCTAGCACCTTAAACGTTTCTCTGGTTGTCCCTCTTTAAAAGAACACATTTAAAAATAAAGGTTCTTCAATATAGGTACTACAAAGAACCTTCTTCTTATCAAGAACCATTTTTCAGTGTATAGGGTTCTTGAGTTGAGCTGTATGGTTGTTTGGAGATTTTTTTCACTATAGGTTCTTCAGAGCAGTGTATTGGTTCTTCAAGATATCATCCCTTAACAGGTTAAAGTGAACCCTAGAAGGTTCTTTGTGGGATTGGAAAAGGTTCTCCTGACATCACTCTTAACAACCTTACTTTGGTTCCTTAAAGCACTAACTAAGAGCTGTTTTTTTTTAGAGAACTTATGATAAAATGGTTGCTTGTGGTACTGCTATCTATGAAGAACCATTTTTGGGTTCTTTAAAGCATCGGTAAAGAACCTGTGAATAAAAGGTTCTTTGTGCAACTTAAAAGGGTTCTCCTATGGCGTCAGGCTGAAAAACCCTTTTCTGGTTCTAACTGGAACCAAACAGTGTTTTTTTTTTCTTCGTCAGAGAGAGTTCAAAGTAGTTCAGCTTCACGACGTCAAAGTAAAGTGCAAGCAAACAGATAGTTAAAAATGACGGATAATGTATAATAAGGGAGAATAATACAGTTGCGGGCATATATTATGTTAAAAAATAAAATAATCAACGATGTTATGACGTGGTACCAAAAACAACAGGTTTTATTGCTCTAATACCACAGAAACTTGCTTTTTATCCGTTTATATTTACATTTTATGTTGCAGTTAGCAGTTAGTTCCTGCTATGTATAGCAGCTGTAAACAACCATTCCTTCACGATCCTTTACTTAAATGCACCCCGTCCTGAAAACCTTCCCATATCGGGGAACTGACTGTTACACAGCGCTGACGCTGGAGACTCCTTCCATAAACGTTAAATAAATGTTTCCTTACGGAAAACGCCACCAGGCTATCCGTGCGCTAAACTCTGGGCTTCTATTCCTGGACTGTGTGTTGTTCTGTCCCGTGTTCTCCTTCTTCAAGCTGACGAGTGACATCACTCCTGCCCTAGGCACGCTTCTATTTCCCTCCATCCATCCCTCATCCCGTGCAACATCACTAGCTCCTATTTCATGTAATTGACGGCGCACTATGAGCGAAATCGGTCCCGTTTCGTCCGACGAGCCACAAGATCCCCGATGCTAAATATACCTGGCGTGGGCCCGAGGCGTGAGCACGTGGGACGGGATGAATGATTTAATCTGACCCGAACGAGAGTGGCTGAAAATAAGGTAAATACGATACGTATATAAGAATCGACCCTGGTGGAACAACGGCGCGGACGTCACCGGAAAGCCGAGAACCGCTTTCTCACGCAGCGACCTACTGTAAGTGTGCGCTGCGATTCATCCCCTCTGGTACAGATTACGACGCCGGACGTGACTGATACGGATAGCATGTGGGTTGAGTTACGTATCGTTTATTCGAGAGCCGCATTCAAAGTAATAACTACATTTCGATTACAGTGTTTAAACTCCGCGACGATTTGCGTTTTTGCACATCCACACGTGGAGCTGTTTGACGGAAACGAAAACGCACCCGCCCTTCTGTTTTCCCAAAATCTAATTACTTTAACCACCACTTTAGGCTTGGATAGGATACGCCGCTCGGATGGTAATTGCCGTGTTGTAAGTGTAACGGCTCGCGGATAAACACTTTCTCTACACTTTCTCTAAAAGACATTCGACCGAAAGACACGTAAGAGGAGTTCTTCAAAACAACTTTTGAGCATGTTTCAGCATGTTTCACGTAAAGCATTAATAAACCCTACAAAAGCGACGAAACAGCAGCGGTTTGGAACTGCTACCTGAACACATTCACCCCTATGAGATATTCGAACTATTCACGCACAAGTTCAACAGGAAGTTGCATCATCCAGCTTTCCTGAATACCACGAGAAGAAGAAAACGAAGCTCTCTCGTTCGTTTATTCGGATTTATATCGATGCTGTAGAGACGACGTCGATTCGAACGTACGACGCCGTCAAATCACAGGCTAAAAGTATATTATTAATGGATATCAAAAAAAGGGGAAGTAAATCATCAGAATGTCCCGAACGTCCTCAGAGCGTTAAGAGCGCTTGCTTAAATTCAATGCTGAAACAAAGGAAGGTTTTCATTTTTAAGAGTTAGTTTTGTTTTAAGTTCTAAATGGCATCCCGGTCATGGAGTCGCTCCAGAAAGTCCGAGCAGGAGTGGTACGTTTTCCCGCCGCTTTGCGGATACGTTTATGATAATGATGGAAATGCCTCAAGGTCTGTTGGGGTTAGTGTATCCGCTCGTACCTGCCAGGAGTGATCCAGACATGATGGTGTGTGTATGTGTGTGTGTGTGTTCCATCTCACTGCTTTCGTTTTTCTGGGCACAGACTCAAGACTGAACCACGTCAGCCGAATATTTGGGGTTTTGGGGGAGGGAGGGGTCACAGAGCAGTTCAACTGAAAATGGTGGCGGATTTTTCGTAAACCTGTGTGTGTGTGTGTGTGTGTGTGTGTGTGTGTGTGTGAGAGACCTGTCACCTCATTGTAAGGCTGGTTTAGTGTGTGTGTGTGTGTGTGTGTGTGTGTAGTCTCAGTGGAATCATATGCCAAACAGGAACTGAATGTTTAACGTCTCCTGTGCAGCGGACTTCCTGAAGCAGGAGGCCTCTGCTTGTGTGTGTGTGTGTGTGTGTGTGTGTGTGTGTGTGTGTGTGTGTGTGTGTGTGTGTGTGTGTTCAAGCACACACATGCTGAGCTGTGTGTTTATGCATCGTGCGTGTGTGTGTGCAAAAATGCTGCCTCATACTTTACATCTCCACAAACCTCTCTCTGACCTTTTTAACACAAAAACACGTCCTAACGTGACACAGGAGGAAAGTGAACGACGTAGTTTACAGAAGTGTTTCTCAATCTTGCACGACACGTTTTAGCTTTACGGCCTCAAACAGAACCCCAAAAATGTCAAAACAATCAAACAAAAGAAAAACGGTTATTGACAATGGCAAAACTACAGCACCTTAGTACCTAGAGATGACATTTTTGAATCTTTTGAGTCATTTGCGTCTGTTCAGTTAAACGATTCATTTGGTTTATTATCACTCTTTTTGGTTTATCCTATTATATGCTTGCATATCTGGTTTGGAAGAATAATCATTCACACCCTTATCTTATGTCACATCAAATGAGTCAACTGATTCAACTGATTCAACCGATTCGCCGGAAGAGACAGTACCGAATCTCGGCCATGAACAAAAGATTCAGTAGGTGTTTATTACACGCAGTTACAAATATGACTTAATGACTGAAAGATAAACATCAGAAAGACATATAAACCTGTGTAAAACGGGCCGAAACCGCAAATCCCATCCGTATCAACTGAACAAAAAGAATCACGTCAGAGTCTGATACCGATTCGTTCACCTTAGTGACTCGTTCAGAAAGACCATATCATTCTAGTAGCACGTCAAGGAAACAACTCGATCCTGTAAACACCTTGTATCATCACAGCACCAAAGCTAGAAATATCCAGAAGGTATATATCCATACATCTCTTACTGTTTCTTATTTATGAACCATATGATCATTTTAGCTATTATCATACAGCCCTATGAAAAAAAACATAAGTCCAAATGGCTGGATGTAATTTTCTGCCACACTCGGGTCCTTGCTCAAGTGGTAATATTCAGTGATTCCTGCTAAGACTCTCAACACTGATCTCATCACTGTGACCATACACAGGATTGAAATAGAAAAAAAATGCACAACAATTTAACACTGCTATATTTGGCCTGCAGTTGTCTTGGTGATGGAAACACCAAGATTTATTGATTTCTCCTGTGAGTGTGTGTTTATATGGAAAAATCCGATCATTCTATGTTTAAGTGAGGCGAGTGGAGTATCTTGTTCATCTTGTACTCCATTATGAGCGTTAATCAGGGGCACACACGCACACACAAACACACACACACACACATATCTGAGTACCAAATGTGTCTTGCGATACATTCAAGAGTTGTATGAGCTCTGGCATTTCGCTGTCAGTGAAGATGGAGCTGTTGGATCCAGTACAGACATATAGTGCGGCGCTGGGATTAGCGTCAGATGAAAAACAGCTCTGTATCGGACTTAAAACGGATTCTTTTGTGAAAGAAAAAAAAGTGTGTGCGTGTCTTTTTTTGGGGGTTGAAAGCGCGGGTAAGAGCAAAGACAGAAAGACAGTAGCAGAAGGACGAGGTGGTGGTTAAGAAGTCGCTGATTCTTTGCACCCTCCTTCCATCCATCCGAGCCAACAAGCTGTCCTATATTCATCCCACCACCTGAATAGCAACTCCGACTCCTCCTGTGGCTTCTTGCAACCTTGTCGGGATCCTCCATCGTGCGTTTTTTAACCGGATAAGTGGTCGGGGTGGTGGGTGGGGGCATGGGTGGGCCTGTTTTGATACGCATCTAGGAGATCAACCAATCACACACGAGAAGACTTGATCAGTGAGTCTTGATCGATGTAGCGGGTGAGGGATAGAAAAGAATGTACGAATGAGGGAGAGACAAAACAGAGAGTAATAGAAGGATGAGGCGGTGATTAGGGAGTCGCTGACTCAGACCCGTTCTCCTTCCCTCCTGTATCTGAGCCAAAAAAGCCGCCTCCTCTTTCAGGGTGATCCCGACTCCCCCTGTGGCCTCCTTCCCTCCCTCTCTCTCTGTCTGAATGTCAATATTTCCACACCCGCTGGCTGCCTATTGAGGGGGAGGGAGCGTTTCACAGCCTCTTTTTCAGTCCCTAACAAAAACATCCTAAGGACCTGGCCTGCCCCAGGCTCCGCTGCAGGAAATGGGGACAACGAGTTCGGTGTGAGAAAAAGAGGATGAACAATATAAGAGATAAGCCTTGTGATATCTTCCAGTACAAAGCAAGCGACGCAAGGCTACGAGGGTAGTAAAATCGCAAATCATTACACCCCTGAAGCTATGAGGAAACTAGCTGCAGTGCCATCTGCCCCAGCGTTCATTAATCACCTCAGCCAGATGGAGTATTAGAGACTTCTTGCATATCTTCAGTAAGCATAGCTTAAAGAGGTGTTGGGTGGGTGGGTGGGAGGTTGGGTGGTTGGGTGAGAGGTTGGTTGGGTTGTTAGGTGGGTGGTTGGGTGGTTGGCTGCACTTCATTCAGCCCCCAATTATTTTAGAAAAGATCACACATAGAACCCCTTTAGAAACAAAGAACCATTACCCATTCGAAGAACCCATGAGGTACCATTTATTCTAAGAGTGTAGAACTGTCAACTATCTAAAAACCTCTTGAAGAGCCCTATTTTTTAAGTGTAATATTATAAACTATTCAAGTAAACTTTGAGGATTTCATTTATTTCTTAGGGTGTACTCAATCATACATAGTAGAACCCTACAACAGAGCAGTTTAGAAAAGGTCCCTTGATGAATAATTTTTTAAATGTTAAATTTAGAATTAGAAAGGATTTTGGTCCCTCTAGGGATAACTCCAAAAGGTTCTGTGTTCAGAAGAAACAACAACAGAGATGTTTTCTTTTAGAAAAAAAGGCCTAGGTAGAACCCCTATAGAAGATTAGAACCCTTAACCACCCTTTGAGCAATCATATTTCTACGGCTGTACCTACTAAGTCTTGCACTCTTATAAAATGGTTAAATATAAGACTTAGGAGAAAGTCTTAAAGGTTCTATGTACAGTAAAACCCTACTAAAGAGGTGTTTTCCTTTAGAAAAGGTCATCTGCCAGAACCATTAAATTTTGATGAACAACAGTAGGCTTCCCGTTCAGAGACCGTCTTAAAGAAGATCCCATTTAGAAAGCTAGAATCATTAACCATCCAAAGAACCTTTGAGGGAACAATTATTCTAAGATTACAGAACTATCATCTATCTGAAGAACACTTGAGGAACCTTATCTTTTAAGAATGTAAAACCTTTAACCATCTAAACAACTTTTGAGCGATTCTATTTTCTAAGGGTGTATTAGGTCATATAATTTTATGAAATAGCTTAAATCTAGCTTAAATCCTTTTGTTGTTGTTGCTTGTTTGTGTGTCCCTCTGGGAGAACCCTTAAAGATTAATGCAAAACAGTTGGTTTCCCATTCAGAAAAAAAAATCTTAACTAAAACACTTTTGAATGCTAGAACTGTTAACAATTAAAGGCACTTTTGAGGGACCAATTATATATATATATATATATAATCAACCATGCAAAGAACCATAGAGCAATACTTTTGTATACTGTAGCAGGTCATGTCCTCTTAGGAAAAAGTTAAATCTAGAGTTGCTTGATTCCTCTATGAGTAACCCTTTTAGGCTCTATGTACAAGAGCAGGTTTCCCTTTCAGAAAAGATCTTTAGAAGAAATTATTTAGAATTCTAGAATAATAGAATACTAAAGGATAGCTCTGTCCTTCTAGGAACACCTCTTAAAGGTTTTATGTACAACAGGAGATTTCCCTGTCAGAAAATGTCTTTGAGACTAGAACCATTAACCATCCAAAGAACCCTTGAGGGACCTTTTTTTCTAAGAGTATAGAACTATCGACTATCCAAAGAACCTAATGAGGATTTTTTGTTTTTAAGGGTGGGTTGTTCATACAGTCTTATGAAAATTTTAAAACTAGAACATGAAAGGGTTTTTTTGGTTTGTCCCACTGGGAGAACTGTTCCAGCTTCAGTAAATGGCTATCCCGTTCAGACCTTTTAATATCCAAAGAACCTTACTTTTGAATGTTAAACTATTAACCACTCAAAGAACCTTTGAGGAATCCTTTGGTGTAGTAGGTCATACATGAAAGCTTGTTTGAAAAGCTTAAATCTAGAACTCTTAAGGGTTTTGCAGGTTGTCCCTGTGAGAGAATTCTTAAAGCGTCAATGTACATGTTTCACTTTCGGAAAAGATCTTAAGGATAATTTACCATTTAAAGAATCCTGAAAGAACCTTTTTTTTTTTTTTTGCTATCTATTTCTATCATAATAGACCATAATATATGGAATTTATTTTAATTATATTAATTATAAGTATATTGATTGTGGAAACTACATATTTTTGTAATAATCTATTATTGATGTCCTCAGTGACATTAATGTCATCAGTGAAGCCTCAGATACACCACAAAACACAGAAAGGTGAGCAATCCACAGACATGTCAAGACTAAAGACTTCACTTTAGCAGTGACCTCGAAACTGTCGGCGCCCCATTTCTGATTCCAGGTCAGCATGTGCTTATAGATTTCCTCGCCGCCTCCAGCCATAGGCCTCGCCCCAGATATAGGTGTGAGCCTATGGAAACGCACACTACCCTTTCGCCCTCTAGGGAATATCAATCACTCATTGGTGGTTTATGGTGCTAAAAGTTTATACGAGAACAATTAGTAGTGTGATGGTTGTCATCTCTTTTTTTATTGTATTTCATAGCAATACGGTTACGCCCCAATGCGTCACATTATCATGTGTGTATAGAAATGATTAAATTAGCATTGAATTAGCAAAATGTGGTTAACTAACATCCATATTAATGGCATGAGGACATTGTATTGGATTTACCATTTAATATATATTTTTTTTCATATTAATAATTTTGCTTTCAAAATATCATTTGTTTTAAAATGTTGTACTTTCAGAGTTACCTCACCAGTTAATATCACAGTATCATTAAAAATAAAGAAGAAAAAACAAGACAATATATAATTTTCTTCTTCCGGTGATCTTTCGGAAATTTGGGTGATGCATTAAATCCTGTTGCAAAATCCCACATATTTCACACTTTGCACAAGCTGTAATGGATTATACATGGAAAAGCATGTTTTAAGCATGAGATTAAACAGATTTACACAAAATAATAAGATTTTTTAAGTATTTGAATGATTATATTTAAAGGTAAAGTGTAGTTATAAAGTATTTGGCAAGGCAAAAACACTGTTTTCTAACTGATGTTTAAAAATTATTTATATAAAAAGGTGGCTTTACCTACATATTTGCAAATGTACTATCATAGGCACACAAATCACTGGACAAACAGAACATACAGTAAGGGTTAAGAGATGTCCCATGATCTGAACTACTGTTCAAATCCTACCACAGCAAGATCTACCACAGTGAAAGAGAGAGAGAGAGAGAGGGAGAGGGAGATGATGATGACTTCCATCTCAGTTGCATAGAGGTATCACTTAACATTCCTGTATAAACAATTTCCTGTTCACAAAACCCTTGTTTCCCGCTCTCCTATTTAGGGCCGAGGCTCTGAATTCCCAAGCTCCATTGTTTACCTCGTATAATAACATATAACGATTAATCACAGAATCTGGAGCTTCTTTACGGCATTTTCCCATAAACTTCGGCTTAACGAGAACAAACAAAACCCAACACGTTTCAGTTACCATAGCTTCGGAGCCTTGTTTAACTCTCCGAATCTGTTGACATAAAGCAAGCCAGACCCGGAGAGAAAAAGAGTAAATTTGTAGCGGGTCAATCCGAACAGTCAATTGTAATATCCAAGGGCATGGCGGCCATTCCCGCACAGTCGGCAGAGGCAGAACTAACAAGTTAAGCCCTGCCGGTGAGTTTGCATGGCCTAGTAAGGCATACATCAAACGGCGGCGCTTAGTCAATATTGGAGTATGGAAAATCAACACACGTTTTAAAGGGGCGGCTTATTCCTCTGCGGCACTGTGACAGCGACAGGGGTCCGGTCGGGAGATTTGCTACGGCAGAGATTTCGCCATTTCTCATTTGTAGCATTAGAGCAAGAGGGCAGAGCAAATAAATTACTGCGAGCAAGGCACCTTGGCATAGCGAATCAGCTCCCATTTGATAGACGCTGAAACCACGGAGAGCGGAGAAGGGCTGCTTCACCTCCCACAGTAATATGAATATACTAGGGTTTATTAAATATGCATCAGGGCATACTGCTGCGAGGGATATTGTTCCTTAAACAAGTGGGGAAGAAGGAGAAAAATACAAGAAGTTAATGGACACCAACAGAAAACAGAACATGAGAACAGGAGGAAAGTCACTGGTGTGTAGAACTTGCTGCCAAAATCTCATTTTTAAATATTTAATTAATTAATATTTATACCACATAGCTGCTGAATTCTCCATTTTGATTGGTTACAAGGTGTTGACTAATTTTCTGTAACAATAGCTTGTGCTGCAAGGCAAATCACAATGTGCCAGTTCTAATACTATATTGTTTCTATAGTAACTTCTAATTCCCAAGGACTTCCCAGGATTCACATAAATAAAGTCTAATAATAAAGAAATAAAAATGTCCTGCTATTTAACAAAGAAAAACATAGAATCATAGATATGCTGAAGATTTTTGTAAGGAGATTTATGAAAGGAGTCTCCAGTGTGAGTAAGTTTTCCACCACATGAAAGTCTTCAGTTTCCTGTTTCTTGGTAATATGACAAGCACTTATTAACTGCAAGAGAGACAAGTTACAAATCACATCTTCCGTGTTTAGATGAATTCACAAATTAAAATGGTAGTCCATAGTATACAGTGGTGCTTGGAAGTTTGTGAAACCTTTAGAATTTTCTATATTTCTGTAATGTAACCTAAAAATCATCAGATTTTCACAAAAGTCCTAAAAGTAGATAAAGAGAACCCAATTAAACAAATGAGACAAACATATTATACTTGGTCATTTATTTATTGAGGAAAATGATCCAATATTAGATATCTGTGAGTGGCAAAAATATATGAAACTTTGCTTTCAGTATCTGGTTTGAACAGAAACTAAACATTTCTGGTAACTGTTGATCAGTCCTGCACATCGGCTTGGAGGAATTTCAGTACAGAACAGCTTCAACTCTGGGATGTTGGTGGGTTTCCTTACATGAACTGTTTGCTTCAGGTCCTTCCAGAACATTTATTTTGGATTAAGGTCAGGGCTTTGACTTAATGTTTTGTTCCAAAACATTAACTTCTTCTTCTTTAACCATTTTTTGGTGGAACTTTTTGTGTGCTTAAGGTCGTTGTCTTGCTGCATGACCCACTTTCTCTTGAGATTCAGTTTACAGATTTGCCTTTAGAATTCCCTGGTATAATTCAGAATTCATTGTTCCATCAATGATGGCAAGTCATCCTGGCCGAGATGCAACAAAACAGGCCCAAACCATGATACTACCACCAGCATGTTTCACAGATCAGATAAGGTTCTTATGCGGGAATGCAGTGTTTTCCTTTCTCCAAACATAGTGCTTCTTATTTAAACCAAAAAGTTCTATTTTGGTCTCAACCATCCACAAAACATTTTACAAATAGCCTTTTGGCTTGTCCACATAATGTTTAGCAAACTGTCGAGGGGCAGCAATGTTCTTTTTGGAGAGCAGTAGTTTTCTCCTTGTAACCCTGCCATGTACACCAGTGTTTTCCTGATGGTGGACTCATGAACATTAACATTATCCAATGTAAGAGAGGCCTTTAGTTGTTTAAAAGTTACCCTGGGTTTCTTTGTGACCTCATGTACTATTATAGGTCTTGCTCTTGGAGTGATCTTTGTTGGTTGACCACTCCTGGGGAGGGTAACAATGGTCTTGAATTTCCTCTGTTTGTACACAATCTGTCTGACTGTGGATCAATGGAGTTCAAACTCTTTAGAGAGGTCCTCAGAAATCTCCTTTGTTCATGCCATTATACACTTCCACAAACATGTGTTGTGAAGATCAGACTTTGATAAGTCCCTGTTCTTTAAATAAAAAGGACACTCACTCACATATGATTGTCATCCCATTAATCGAAAACAGCTGACTCTAATTTCACCTTCAAATCCTAGAGGTTCGCATACTTTTTGCCACTCACAGATGTGTAATATTGGATCATTTTTCCTTAATAAATAAATGACCAACTATAATATTTTTGTCTTATTTGTTTAATTGGGTTCTTTGTGTCTACTTTTATTACTGATGTTTTAGGTCATATTTATGCAGATATATAGAACATTCTAAAGGGTTCACAAACTTTCAAGAACCAATGCAGAGCCAAAGAACAGGCAGGCAGCAATAAACTGGGATAATCCATATTTTCTAAACCAAAGAAAAAGCAACAATAGTAACCAGGAATCACAAAACATTGAAAACTTGGAAAACACTTGGACAAACTCTGACTTAAAGTAACAAAAAAGCATGATAAGACTTTGCAATAAAACAGAAAACAGCAGGGCTTAAATAGACATGCAATGTAAGGGCTAAATGCACATGAACTGCACATGTGTACACAGCAGGTAAGAGACCAGTGAGAGGACAGGAGTGGAGATAGAATCAAAACCAAAAACAGACACGTCACAACATTATAGTAGAACATAGTGTTTAGTAATAAATTTTATATTTTGTAATTATTGGCAAATTGCTCTGGTATAAGATGAAAAGTACATACCTGGACCACACTGATAGATTATTTATTGTTATTTTGCAATAGCAGCATTTAATATCATGTTTTATTCCATCCATATAAATAGCATATAAACACTCATTTTCCACAAATCTTGTTACATTATTTCTATTCAAAAACACACTCAAAATGACAGTTTCTCAGATACTGAATAGCTCCTGTCATATTTGCTTTCACCTGACGTGCCGCTTCAGGCGAGCATCAGTCTTCCATCAGAGTAATATCCTCTCTTATGTCATGCCAAACAATGTTGAACCGCATCTGTGTGTAATAGATGGCCTGTGTGACAGATATGGTCATAATATTAATGTAAGGCTGATGGCTAGTTGACGTGAATTATAGCCGACTTTATTTTCGAGCTGGATTTTCATTGGCCTCCTACTAAACGCCATATATAAATGTCATTTGACAGCAACCATAAACTGTCGTAAAGACGATTTGATGGAAGATTTCCGCTCTTATCTATAGCAGTTATTTACCGATGTGCCTTCTTTGAGGCAGAAGCTCAGTGCACATAACAGACTCAGGTACACAAGCACGATAATACAGACTGTGCTAATCAAAGTTGAAGTAGAAAATGTAAATATGTGTTTTTGGTTTGAACTTCATTCTACAGTACATTAGGCAGGTGTAAAGAATTTGAATGTTATGAGGAGGACACAACGAGTGAGAGGAGTGCTGGGAAATACACACATAAATGCTCAATTACTATGATAATATGAAATGGAGTAAGTTCACCTTCACAGTAAGTAATAATAAAAGCTTGACGGGTAGCTGGCCTGAGGCTAAAAGGAGCTCTAGAACCATATGCTTATTTAAATAGCAGTAAAAGCAGGAGGAATAAAAAGGTCAGTGGTGGCAAATAAGGTACGTGAAGCAAGACGGTTAAGAAGAAGCGCGCAGGACCCAGGCACAGACAAATTGAAAAAAATATTACTCCCTATTCTATTTAGATTTTGCCAGTGTATGACCAACACATTGCAATACTCCAATCTTTTATGAAGAGCTCACACAGTCTGGCTTCAAACTATAAAACCAACTGAGGTTTCTATAAATGCTGCAGCACAAAAAAAATTTTTTAAAAAAAGGAAAGAAAGAGTAGCATTTCACACATTATTTATTTATTTATTTATTTATTTATTATTTAAAATAACTTCAAGGTTGCTTCCTTTTTCCCTTCAAATAACATTAATGCCTTATTTGATAGATAAAATATAAATGGAATCAATAGTGAAAATAGGGCTGCTGAAAACATGTAATATCTTATGAACAAGGTAAAATCTTATAATAGATCAAGCACACAAGTACTTTCTACCTGAGGCGGTCTAATTTAGAAGCAAATGAATTGGGG
>JANDJT010000021.1:8052783-8063729 GCA_024331685.1 Stegophilus panzeri | reverse complement strand
GGGAGGGGGGTAGATAGGGGGATGGTGGCAGAAGAAAAATCAATACCACACTTGGCATGGCTGTGAAACATTTTAGTCATTAGTGTGAATTCTTAAAATATTATTTGTAGGTTTTATTTATTTATTTATTTACAATATTAATTATCAAAAACATACTTAAGGAAAGCTTCAGTCATTGTGTTGTATATATAATTTATGATATTTCTTTTGTGCCACAAAATCAGTTGAACAATGAATTTTACATTATTGTTGAATCCTCAATTGTGATTGATTGGAAAGTGTTGATTACTTTCCTATTTTAACAGCTCTGACATTAGTTCCAGCTGGAAAGCAAACATCTGGGTTACGCATGTAACTCTGTTCCCTGAGAAGGGAACAAGACATAGCGTTTGCTGAACGCTGTGGGAAGCGCCGTCGCGCGTGACCGGTATCTGAAGCTTGTGTAACATCATGCCTATTTATAGGCCTGCTGTGATCAGGTGACATGGCAATTAAGGCACGGCACCGTCAGCCTCTATTATCTGAAGCGAAGAGGCAGTTCACAGGCATGCCCCAGTATGACAGAGCTACGCAATGTCTCATTCCCTTCTCACGGAACAGGGTTACATGCATAACCCAGACGTTCCCTTTCAAAGGGATCTCCACGTTTCGTTAGCTGAACGCTGTGGGAATGAGAATACCCACTCCATCATACTGAGGGCGTATTGAGGGCTTGTTCAAAAAGATCCAAGCCCGAGTGTCACTGCAAGACACTCGAGCCCGGACCGGACTGTGTATCAAGGCTGTAAAATTGAATGAATATGTGTGGTGTAGACCACTCTGCCACAGCACACACATCCTGTAAGGATACCCCTTTGGACAAAGCCTTCGGGGAGGCAATCCCTCTAGTGGAATGAGCCCTCATTCCAGAGGCGTAGTGAGACCGCGAGCCTCATAAGCAATAGAGATTGCTTCCACTATCCAATTAGAGATGTGCTGCTTCAACACAGCATCACCTCTACTGTCACCGCCAAAGCCGACCAGCAGCTGCTCTGACTTACGCCACTGGCCGGAGCGGTGGACGTAAGTACAGAAAGCCCTTACTGGACACAGTCAGTGCAGTTTCTCTTGTTCCAGTATGAGGAACGTAGGAGGGCAGAAAGCCTGCAACACTACTGGCTGGGCAGCAGATGTAGGCCCTTTAGGAATATTATCCGGCCTAGGATACAGGAAGGCCTTGGCTAATCCAGGGGTGAAGTCAATGCAGGAAGGGGAAACAGTGAGCTTGTAGATCTCCTACTCACTTGAGAGATGTCAGGGCCAGCAGAAGAGCTACCTTTAGAGTCAGAAGAGGCTGACTTTAAGGGCGCAAATGTGGCACCTGACAGATGCGTGGTCTGCAAATATGTGTCAGCTGCCTGACACCACGCAAAACCCTCGAAGTTAGAGGATGTTGCCCCATAGAAGCTCCACCAATAGGTTAGGGTTTCGCCATTTCGGCCAGCCACGTAGACCCTGATTGTAGGAGGAGCCAACCCCGCTGAGAAACATCCTTGTAAGAACTCCAGGACTGTAGCTATTGCGGAGTTCGCTGGGTCTAGCTGACTTTCCTCACACCATGAGACAAAAAGTTGCCACTTAAGTGCATACATTTTCATCATGGATGGTGTTCTAGCATTCTACATGGTCTCTACAACCTCAGTTGTGAGACCAGAATCTATGAGCTAGTGCCCCTCAGGGGCCAGACCCACAGTTTCCATAGTTCTGGACGAGGGTGATAAATCAGCCCTCCGGCTTGAGACAGTAGATTCCTGCGGATGGGAATCTCCGAAGGAGTGCAGTCTAGAAGGGATATAGTCTCTGAGTACCATATTCGAGCTGGCCAATAAGGTGCTACTAGCAGCAGACATAGACAGTCTTGGTGAACTCCCGTGAGAACTTGTGGGACCAGAGCGATCGGGGAAAAGCATATAAATGTGACCTCGGCCACATGTGCACCATGGCGTCCAGCCATAATGGTGGGGGAGGAGTGAGGGTGAACCACATCGGGCAGTGTGTTGTCTCCTCGGAGGCAAACACATCCACTTACGCTTGGCCAAACCTCCGCCATATGGACTACACCACTTGTGAATGGAGCCACCAATCCCTGGGCCTCAGCCCCTGCCTCAACAGGATGTCTGCCCCCACATTCCAGTTGCCCAGAATGTACATTGCACTCACTGACAAAAATTTTCCCTCTGCCTCAGAGAAGAATTAGTTGAGTGTGCCTGAACAGGGGGTACGAACATAATACTCCCTGGTGGTCGATATATAAGACCACCGCTGTGTTGTCTGTCAACACATGGTGACCTCTCAAGTGAGGAAGAAAGAATTTCAGTGCTAGATATATGGCCTGCATTTCTAGGTAATTTTTATGCCACTCCAGATGAGGGCTGCTCCAGAGACCATGAGCTGGACGGCCATCTAAGACCACTTCCCAGCCCGTGAGGGAGGTGTCTGTCATTACTGTCTTGCGATAAGGAGACACCCCAGAGTGTGACCCAAGGCTAGAAATCGGGGACACTTCCAAATTGACAGAGCATTTAGGCATCGCCACATAACACTAATTTCTCTCAGAGGTTTCGTCCGAGGACTTTTTAGCCACCACTGAAACTGTCTCCTGTGCAATAGGCCCAATGGTATGACTTTGCCTGCTGCTCCCATAAGCTCCAACAGTCTCTTGAAGAGACTGGAGGGGATGCCAAGATCCAGCTTTATCTTGCTCAATGTTGATAGGATTGACCCTACGCATGTTGAGGATAGAAACGACCTCATCGTAGTTGAATCCTTATAACCGCTAGAAAAGTTGTCCACTGCACTGGGCAAAGCATATTTTTCTGATGTTCAACCTGAGCCCCAAGCTGTTCATGTGGGCAAGAACAACATCTCGAAGTTGAACTGCCAGTTCCCTGGATCATGCTAGAATTAACCAGTCGTCCAGGTAGTTTAGTACACGGATGCCCTGGAGTCACACTGGAGCCAGAATGACATCCATGCACTTTGTGAAGGTGTGAGGGGATAAAGCTAGCCCGAATGTAAGAACCCAATATTGGTATGCAAACCTCAGGAACCTCCTGTGACTGGGCAATATTTCTATGTGGAAATATGCACCTTTTAGATGTATCATCACAAACCAGCCCTCAAACTGAATCTGTGGAATGATAAGTTTTGGCGTTAGCATCTTGAACCTGTATGTCTGAAGAGTACAGTTCAGATGACTCAGATCTAAAATTGGCCGCAAACTCCTCTCTTTTTTTCAGGACCAGGTAATAACGGCTGTAAAAACCTCCCTCCTTCAGGGAATGGGGTACATATTCTATGGACCCTCTGTCCAAGAGGGATCTTACTTCCTGTGCTAACGTCGGGCTCTGCTCTGTGCTGATTACTGTGGTGAGCACACCTCTGAACCGGGGGGGGGTTTGAGCTCTGAACTGGACCCGGTAACCCTTTTCTATGGTAGACAGAAAACATGGAGACATATTTGGCAGTAGTTTCCACACTGCCAGATGGTCTTTTAGTGACGTTTACTTTTCCACATTCTACTGGAGGGAAAGCATCAGATTTTTTTTGCCCTGTGACAGCTCGCTGACCAAAAACTTGGGACAGCCTTGGTTAGGGGAGGCCCTACAGTAATACTTGGGGATAACTGCCCTAACAACCTCATGTCCCCTGATATGTTCCTCCACGGCCCCTCAGGACTGCTCCTCCTTTGTCTGCTTGGCCTTTACGAGCATTCTCAGATCAGGCCAAGTAGCAGGCCACGACTGTGGCTGTCCAGTTCCCCTGGCTGTCTGCAGGGGGAGGCGGGCTGCCATACTCGCCTTCTGTGCCTCCCTCGCGTTAGCCCTGGCTCGACACGACAGGGAAGGAACTGTCTGAATGCCTCCGTATGTTGAGCTCACTCAGCAGGTCTGCTGGGTAGGCCTGCAACACTGCCATTGTCTGCAGTGACCCACAAGCAAGACCCACTACTGCATAGGCCTTGCCCACCAACGCCACGGTGGCCTTACATGGCTTGGATGACAAAGCCAGCCCCCTTAAATTACCTGCTGTCGATGGAGAGAGGTAGCTCGCAAGTGCTTTCTCCACCTTCAGCATAGCTAAATAGCCATGCCGTTCATTCCCCACGATGGCCGAATAATCCGACATCGCAGGGTTATAAATACGGCTCATGCATGGTTTTCCCCCAGAAGCGTGATATTTTGTCATGCACTTCTGGAAAAAAGGGGAGTTTTCTGCAGTGTGAGGGTTTTATTTTCACTAGGGAGAAAAAAAGCCTTAGTAATCACTTCAAGCAGCTCTTTATATGCTCCTCTCAGTTTTTAGCACACCCTTCTGGCTCCTCGGAGTTAGAGAGGAATTATTATTATAATTATTTTTTGTGTGTGTGTTCGGGATTTTTTTTGCTTTGTTTTTTCACTTTCCATAGAGGAAGGAGGAGTCGTGATCCGAGCTCCAAAATCCGGTGGCGAGAAGGACCCGGAAGACAGAGCAATAGATAGAGCAGTGCTTGTCTCCAGCTCCTCTTCCAGATCCATACGAGATCCCCCGGACCTGAGACGGCTGGCTGCCTCGGCAGCGGCCGGCCCAGATCTGCGAGGCTCTGAAACCCAACTCGCTTCGGCCGAGAAGAGAGCGAGTCATGAGCGGAGCTGCCTAATTGTAAGGCGTTCACAATGCGCACAGTCAGACCTCACGAGGGCTGCTGTGGCGTGCTCCATCCCTAGACACTTCACACTGAAAGTGTGCAGTACTCCCCTTGATTAAATGGGAGCAAGGCGTAACACACTTCCTGAATTCTCTCACTCATACTTTTCTCCCTTTTTATTTTTTTTTTTAAAGGGACAGAAAAGAAAAGAGATTTTTCCTTTTTTTTTGGAAAAGATAGAAAGGAACTGAAGAGTCTTTTTGCGAGCGTTACACAAATGACTGACATGCAGTCTCGCTGAAGATAATAAGGTTGACGGCGCGGTTCACATGTGTCATTTATATATCACAAGATGCGCTTAATTGCCACGTCACCTGATCACGGCAGGCATGATGTTACACAAGCTTCAGATACCGGTCACGCATGAGGGTGCTTCCCACAGTGTTCAGCTAACGAAACGTGGAGTTCCCTTACACTTTATGTTATACATTTTGTTTATATAGTAACAGCTCCACTGAATATGAAGCTATTATAAGATAGTAATTTTTTTTTTCTGTTAATGTGTTGTTATTTAACAAACAAACACTGATTTGGTGAAGTTTTCTGTAAGGAGACATTTATTTAATATTTATGGAAGGAGTCTCCAGTCTTGGTGTAGTTTCTTGGTAGCATGACAAGCTGAATTTATGTCATAGTAGAGATCGGTGAGGGAACAACTGTTTATAGCTGCTATAATGTACTGTAAGTGATAACTTGTTTGCTGATGTTCCACAACATTAAACATAACTATAAATATGATGTGTCATTCTTCACTTAATAGAAAATTGTAGTCATCAGCAAATTGATATGGTAGAAGCACTTTAGGACCATGCTGCTTTTTGAAAATAATCAATGTTTGGTGGTAATAGTGACTTTGTCTAAGGCTGCATCACACCACATTATTGTTGATAATTTTCCTTTAACATCATGTCTCATCTTGTTTTATTCCCCACATATTTGCATTCATTCCTTTTTGCATGTTTCTAAACCTCAAACTCGACTACCCAACAATAAAATGATGTCTCCCTCCAGATTGTTTGAAAAGACACAGCAATCCCTGTTCATTACCAGCATTTTCTTAGCCGGATGGTTCTGTATTTGTGCCGCATTTCAAGCTAAAGCATCGTCGATTGTTTCTCATTATGTGTACAGCAAAACCTATTTAGCTCAAGAGGCTCCACTTAGTTTAGCTGCACTGGACAAGTCATCTGCTGTTCCGTGCCTGAATCCTGATGTGTTATTATTATCAGTTTCCCTCCCATTGCTGTGACTTTGTAGCCTCATCTGCCTGTAGTATACTGTAAACAAATAGTCCGGGTCTGCTTTCTATAGTAATACAGAAATACACTGTAGCTTATTATACAGTAACTTCATAAAACAATGTGAAATAATTAAGCAAAAGTAAATCTATCCATAATTCCTTGAAATATAAAAGGTTAAACCAAGGTGAAATTAATAGCATATTCACAATATATCATATTATAATGGTGAGTAATCGTTGGTTCTCACCTCAGAGGACTGAAGATATAAATCCGTCAGTAAAAATGAAAGAAAAACATCATTGTGTACTTTACTTTTATTTATTTATTTATTTTTATATATAGAAGAGAATGGCCTTCAGTGAAAATTTTAATGGCGCAACAATACATTTCAGAAATACTGTTTTTGTAAATAAATGCAAAAAAGCTAAATAGTGTATAACACATTAATAATAAACAAAATAATATAAGTTTCAACAAAGCTTGCATGATATTTTATTAATTATTTACAATATATAATACTAAAGATATAGAACAAATATAACTTTGTTATTACTTCTAACCTCTTTCTGAGCATATGAACACATACACACACACGTTTGTCTTACTACACCTGTGAAGACCTTTCATTGACATAATGACTTCATTATGGCCTCAGAAACCTAAAGAAAACTTTTGCTTTCTTTTGTCTCTTTTAGTAATTTAAATTATAGATATACTTAAAAACAAACAAACAAAAGCAATTTTCCTTATAGTCAAAGAGTCAGATATTCTTATCACTGTTGGGACAATTGGTCTCCACCAAGACTAATTAGGTGGTGGTAGCTCACTGGATAAGACATTGGACTTGTGATCAGAAGGCTGCGAGTTAAAATCCCAGCACCACCAGGCTGCCACCACTGGGCCCTTGAGCAAGGCCCTGAACCCATTACTGCTCAGTTGTATAAAATGAGAGAAATGCAATTCTCTTTGGATAAGGGCATCTGCCAAATGCCATAAATATAAATGCTACAATATAAACATTATAGTCCAGAGATCACAAATTCAAATCCCAGTGATGACATAACACTTTCTTCCATGTCAATCACAGCAACACTATCTAGTCATGGATGTCTGAGAGTTCATGTATGCAGAGAGCATTCTCCTCTGAATGTGTTACGCTGCATTGTGATGCAGCAGTTTGAAAACATGTGGTTGCTTGATTTTACGTGTCTCGGGGGAAATACGCGTTAGCCTTCACCTTTCCTGGTTGATGAGAAAAACTGGCTGGTTAAAGCAATGTAAAACTACAATTATTTCTCTTTTTTTGCCTGAAATGTATTTTGTTTAAAAACTCGGCTGCCCTGTTTTAAATATCTTTCACCAAATTACGCCAGATGAGTCACCAATGTACCGTCGAGAGTCTGTTTGCTTTAGTCATTCCTAAGAATAAATTCCCATGACTGTATAAACAGTAGTTGTAGCGTTCCCACTTATTGGAATAAGAGCAAGAGAGTGAAAGCATGAAGCCATAAACCCATCATCCTCCAAGTAACACCAAAGCATGTCGGTCGCCTTTGTAGTTTTCTCAAAACATTGTTAACACCACACATCGCTGATAAGATGGGTGTATACTACAGAACATTCCAGACCATCTTTATCAACTCCACTTGAGTTAACTTAATGCTCAATAAGTAATCACAAGCTAATAGTTTGTGTGACTTAAATACAGTATGAACCAACACTGATTTCATGTCCAGAGCCACTGAAAGATTTGGCTAGAGTTCAGAACAGAAGAGTGCCAAATCATGCAAAAATATGCAGTGGGATAAAAGGTTGTTTGTACATTAAAAATGCCACATACAAAAAAAAAAAATAAAAATCACAAAACTAGAGCACAGAATATATTAATCCTAAACCATCATTGAAACCCTGTTGTTTGGTTTAATTAAAAAAAAAGAAGAAGTTTTGCTCAGTAAACTCTGCAGGAATGGATAAACTTTTATAGTTTTCATTTGCCTTTAAATTAAACACTGCAAATCATAATAACAAATAAACAGGCTTAATCCAACATTGTGTCGCTAATAGGATGTTGGGTTATGTATATTTTATTATGCAGTTCAAATTAGTCTAAAAGACTCAGGTTGATTTTTTTTTTGTCCAATCAAATATTTTAAATTATTTATTTATTTATTTTTTTTTTAATTTTGCTCTACCTTTTTAAACTGTCTTTTTTTGATGTTGTAAAAATTCCCCAAGTCTGGTGCATGTTTAAAAAGTAAATAATATAATTGGAGTACTATTTAAGCTCAAATATTAACTCATGTTTTGGGGTTTCATTCCAACAAAGCAATTATTGGATTTGTCTGAACCCAAATAGAGGACTGGCAACATGCGTTTGAGTCAGGTAAATATCTGAGGTCACTTGTTGTGAGACAGATTTGCAGCAGATTGAAAAAAAAAATAAANNNNAAATGAAAAAAATAAAAGAAAGTATAAACATCTGGTAGTAAAATTAAAGGTGCTGTACATGTTTTCTTTTAAAATCAGCAGTAATGAAGAAAATATATACTACATATGCCAAAATAAATTCCTGAACTAAGAGACAGAGAGACTATTGTGTTTATAGCAATATTTAACAAATATAATTTGTAAAATGTCAGTAAAAATATAGTGTATATTTGTGATCCAGTTGATCCACGATGTTCTACTGTGATTATGTTCCTCTAAATGAAGATAAAAAACTTTAGTATTTCATTGTTTCTTCATAAATGAGATGAAATTAAATCATTTAACTAGTACTGTCAATAATAAGTACTTATGCATGGCCATTTGTGTCACTCACACACAGCTCTATGTGAATATAATGTGGAAAGATGTGAAATGTGACTTTCTACTCGTTGATAATGTGTATATATTTGTGCTGAACTGATCTCATGAGGACTTTCTTAGATTTAATAATGCATGGTTGAAGCAGATTTTTCAACTAAATGATGGCATCATCAACAACTGTCGAAAACTGTAGAAAAAAAAATGTGAATTAGGGTTTAGGTCAGTGTTTATATGTTTTCTTACGAATGATTTCACCCATAGACAACCATGTCATCCTTGTTTTCCTGAATTTCTACCATAGTGCAAATCACAGGTTTATATTATGTTATAGTACGTATTTCACTTGCATGGCAGACGGTCCACATGATCTAAACCTACTAATACATGGTTTGTTGTTATTTAACAAAGAAAAATAATAATTTAATCATTGATGACGTGCTGACATTTTCTGTTAGAAACTTTTGTTTAACATTTATGGAAGTAGTCGCCAGTGTCAGTATTTATAACAGTTTCTTTGTAACATGACAAGTTGTGTTTTCTATTATCTTATTATCATTGAGTAAAAGAAAAACGAGAGGCTGGTGATGGAATAGCTGTTGATAGCCTCCATAACAAGCATATAACATGAACTAACATGTTTCATGGATGCTCTATAACATTCAATGTAACTATAAAAGGATAAACAATTATCATATAATTGGAAACAGTGTGAGAGGACTAAAACACTTGCTGTTATAGGAAAATAACTTTGGTATAATGATGGTATGACACTGTGATTATTTTCCTGTAACAGCACACCCCTTGCTTACTTACAGTATATGATTTTCTTCAATCTTATCCAATCTTTTCAGATATGGTTTAGGATCTGCATGTTTTTCTCTTGCAAGACATCTATATGCCTGTATGATAATAAATTTGTGGAATATACTGCATATATTAGAGTTATGATTGCACATCTCTTCCTTGTTCATTTGTTCAGTTGGCTGGCATTTTCAGTAAAAGCCACTTTTAATCACAGGATTTAAACTCACAACCTTCTGGATACCAGCACATAGTCATAACCACTGACAGCCACCACAAGGTCTTAAATCCTCACTGAGGCCCTGCTCTTACATAGACACTTTTATGAAATGCTCTACCTGATGAGGCTGGTGTCAAGAAGGGTGTTCAGGAACATGAGCTCTGTTCCCTGACCTCATTTATAAGATATTCACCATTTTATAATAATCCCTATGAATTGTTCATGAGATGAGGTTTGGGGATGGGGAGGGAGATTAGGGGCTGTGCGGACTCGAGCTACTGTGTTCACTTCGTCTAGCCGTCCCTCGAGACACTCCAGATCGGCACTCCTTTCCATTCAGAAACAGAAGGAAAGCCGGAGTTGTGCTGTTAACGCCAGGTTCAATAAGCGCGCTGCTGGGAGGGGCTAATCGCTGCACGCTCGTCCGCTGATCGCGAATGACAGCAGGCTAATAGGCTACATCTGGGAGAGATCGGATCAGAGGAGAAAACATTTCATAATGGCAAGAGGCCAACATGTTTTAGGGAGAAAAAATAGATAGAACATAGAAAAACAAATACACAGGTGGCCCGTGTAAAAGCATTAAATAAGAACATCAATGTTATGTTATGCTAAATGGGGTGCTATTAGTAAATGTCTTATGTCTTGGGTTTTTTTTTTTTTTTTTTTTTTTTATCATTTTGATAATAATGTAGTGATTTGAATATTTTAAATCACATTTTTAGCTGAAAATATAATAAAATAAAATATGTACATGAATACTACTGTCAGTAAATACATTATTAAATGGACAAAGAAATAAATTGATTGATTGATTAATAATGAGATCTCAGGACACAAAGGGAAAAAATACATATTAGGTAAATATGTATAAATTCTATACTATATGCAAACATATGTATCAAAACACCTTGAATGTTTAACCATAAAATTCACTCTCTGTCCTATAAGGTGATAATAGATTTGTTTTATTTTCCTTTTCATGATTAATAGGTTGATTTTGTTTGGAAAATACATTTTGGCTTTAAAATTTGATGTAATTATGATTAAAAAAATAAATAAGGGACGGAATTTTCCTTTTTAAACTGTATTTAACAATTAAAAATGTCTTCTTGAACATTGAATTCATTTCTTTTCAAATAAACACTAT
>JANDJT010000021.1:8020095-8033105 GCA_024331685.1 Stegophilus panzeri | reverse complement strand
TACACCCCTGTCATTGCCAATACACCTAGCATGTTTTTGAGAGGTTGGAGGAAACCTGAGAACCTTGAGGAACCTACCATATCCTGGCCCTTTCCCGTGCACAAATTTCTCATTTTCCCATTTGACCTCAAAACTCTCATTATCTAGCTGTTTTCATTAGAGAGGTGAGAGCGCTTCTCTCTTGTTTTTATGTGAGCTGTTTCTGAACCGCCACTTTAACATCTGCACTCAGTTGCAATGCTAACGCTCGGCTAATAACAGTGTGTGTTCACCATGTCCGGAGCCAAGAGGCACAGCTGAGCAATGTCAAGCAGACTCGCGTGCCGCCTCTAAGCATTATTGATTCTGGATGTGGCACTTTTGTACGGCCCCAAGCTGTTCGCTCTAAAGAAACAGCATTAGCAGTGTAGTGTATGACGTCCAATTGCTATCTCTGTCATCAGTGTCACAATAGATGGAATTCATTGAGAGTAATCAAATACCTCGGATGGATCTTGAAGATGTGAGAAACGCAAATGCAAACACACACACACACACACACACAGACACACACACACACACACACACACCTTAAAACACATGGTGTTCTATTCCACACAACTCCTCAATTATCCCCAATCCTTATATACCTGTTTAAATATTTTCAAACCAATGTTGATGCTTTTTTCATTTTTTTCCCAAGGTATCTTAATTACTCTGAAGGACCCAGTGTCTGGCTAAGGGACAACTCAAAATAAGTCCATTTGCCTGTCTCTGTGTGTGTGTGTGTGTGTGTGGTTTGGCAGGCTGTGTTCGCGTCCAGATTGGAGCGCCTCTCGGCGGTGCGCCGGCCAGTCTTGGAGGAGTGTGTGTTGGGGGGATTGGGGCTTTAGCAGGGAAGGTAAGTGTGACTACAAGCTTTGGCTGGCCATCTGCTCTCCTGCGGTACTTGGGCCAACCTGAGCCGCCTGCAGCAAGGACCTGGCCTACGCGTGAATACACACCGCCGGCCAAACACGCACACACACACTTACACACACACCGACAACCGTCCAAGCACACTTGCTCGTCCAATCCCCATCAGCCTGCTGCTTAGCACCAAACACTCCATATGCAGTAAAGTTTCTCTCTCTCTCTCTCTCTCTCTCTCTCTCTCTCTCTCTCTCTCTCTCTCTCTGTCTCACTCCCTGCTTTTCAAATGAAAAGAATATAACTGCATGAATGTGTTATACAGGACATGTGATCATGCTTCTCCCTTGCCTATCTCTTTAATATATATTTATTAGCAGTGTAACAAAATAACACTATCTTTAACTGTATCTGTGTAGTGATTCAAAATTCTGTATTTGAATATTAACTGAAAGTGGCTGTGGCCTAAACAGGAAGCCCCCAGAAACACTGGGGGCAACCCAGAAGTAGAAATGCCAGCAGTGTGAGCTCTGTGAATTCTGGCTGTGACAGTTTCTCAACCTCAGCTACATCATTTGAGTTCTTTGCGCTAGAGAGCAGTTGCGCTCAACTGTTTTTTTTGGGAGGTTTTTTATTCCCACTTATTCTTGTTTGTACCTACCCATGATATTTTCCCAAAATATATGCAAACTAGTAGCCTAATTGAAACCATCATGTTAATAAATAAGGTTTGAATCTATATGGTACAATTTTGATTCTTAAGGCAGTGATTCAATATTTGATCACACAGAATCTTTTACAAAATGATGCACTACGATACGATTCAATTGAGTAGACTCCGATCGATACATTTCTACAGAATCTGGTTGAGTTAATTAGCAAATTTTGATATATTTAAACGTATTGTAGTTATGGGCAAATCATCTTGCATCTTCAAATTATTTACACTTCTGTTTCAAAAATAAAAATGCTCTTTGTCCTTTTTTGATAATAAATAATAAATGGTGGTTGCATCAACTCATTTCAATCATTGTGTTTTAAATCAATGCATCAACCGAATCAAACTGTCAAATTGTTACATCCCTGTTAATGAATGACATCTTTGTTTGTCTTGTGAACTTCATGAACACGACTTTTTGCTTGATTGCAGGATCCCAGTCCTCATGCACACTTCTACATAGTCTCAATCAGATGCCCTGTGAAGGTTATTAAAAAAAAATTAAACAAATAGTGCTGATACTATTATTCGTATCTATATTTGTATCTGTTTAGAAGACATTACCAGATCATTCTAAATAATGTATATTTGATTACATATTTGATTACATCTGTAATATTTTTATAATATGACAGAGAATGATGTCTTCCTCTCATCGCTGTGAACAGATAGATATATATAAAGGCGATACCTGCTGCATCGCGATATTCGAGGTCATCTTCACTGCACCATTCAGACACATGAAACAAATGAACGACACCAGAAAAGGGGGGAAAAATAGAGAGAAACAGAGTGAAAGAGACAGAAAGAGTAGAGAATGAGAGAGACTGGAAGGAGGAGGAGGGGAATGCAAGTGAAAAACAACAACAACAAGAAGTAACATAATGCTCATTATTAAATTGCAGGCATGGCGATTGCCAGGAACCTATTCCTCATCATTAATTATTCATCCTTTCCTTCAGTAATGCAATACTCAGGTGAGGCGTGCGGGTGATAGAACGCATCATTTCGAGGCTTAATGGCGATGTGGTGGCCAGATCCGGGGATAGATTTGGAATATCAATCAGACATGCATGTGTACACGGCATCTGTCTCTCCTCGTGTTTTATTTATTTATTTATTTATTTATTATATTATTTAGCTCTGGGGGAAAACTAACACTCTGACCTTTTTGCTGGCTTAAAGAATGCTTTTTCAAAACCTCTCCAAGTGAAAATTTCACAGCGCCCAAGCAAATCCATGCATTAAAATGAATAGCGATTAGAAGCGGTCTGACGGAGGGGTTCATCAGTAGCTCTCATAGGATCTGACAAGTTTTAAATGGGCATAGGAAATCCACTCACCACTAAACACAATTATATTCTCATTTGCTGGGGTTTTTCTTTGCATTGTGAATCAACATAAATGTCATTTTGTGTCACTGAATGCAAAGCAATGCCATGATTTAATAATCAACTTGATTGCACTTTTATTCTGATATACCCGACATGTCAAATGTGTATTCTTCATATACACAAAGTCGCCTTAATCCAACTGTTTATCCTTCAACTATAATACAATAATGTTATTAATGACAGTCAAAGCAGTCAGTGAATATTCTTTGGGAATCAATCTTCAATATGACTTCCTTTTGTGAACAGCGCTTTCATGTTTTATACATTTTTTTTTCTGACAGCGTTAATATTGTTAGCGGATGATATCCAAAGAAGAGCAAAGCGATTAATAATGCGTGGCAATGCATGGATGTTATGGGCAAATACAAATTTTGGCAGCTTCTCGTACAAATGCCTGAGGCTTCTATTGCATCTCTCTTTCTCTTTTTCTCTCTCTCACTCTGTCTAAAATGCATATCCTCCCCATATGCTTTCATAGTTCTAAGTTAATGACCTCTCTTACTGTGAAATGGAACAATGCCTCCGTCTTCAGGCTGTGAACCGGTTCACCTGCTGCTTCAGTATTACCATAGAGAAACCAACAGAGTGTACGCCATACCTATGTATGTGTGTATAAATATAAATATATATATATATATATATATATATATATATTTTTTTTTTTTTTTTACTTATTTTATTTCCATTTTATTATGTGTTTGTGGCTCTTCTCTTCTTTAATCAACATGTACACTGTGTAAAAAACACAACACTTCACGACATGTAGATATAGGGAAATAATCAATGATGACCAGTGTTGGGTAAGTTACTCAAAAAAAGTAATCCAGTAAAGATTACTAATTACTACTTTAAAATTATAATCTGATTACATTACTGATTACCGCATATATAAAGTTACTTTCAAAACCTATCAAACCTATAAAAATACACTAGAAAGTGAAACTCATAGTTCTTTCAGTAATTTTAGTGCGTGTCAATGTATGACATGATCAGAAAAAGGTGGATTTATCATAAAACTTGCCTTGGGTGTTGTCACTGTTTGTAGAACTACCAGACTGATAAAATATAAAACTTTTGTCGTTAGCCAAGGGTAGGCACAATTAAGCTATCATTATATGGGGTTAGCTGCTACAGTGCCCTTCAAAGTACATTATTTTTCCTTATGCTCTGCTCATATCATGTTCACATAAACTGGAACTATAGATATTTACACACATTGTTTGCCTGCTCAGCATCAGAGGATATTAGTGTTTCAGTTTTTACTCCTTTACTGGTGTAATACAAATCTGTGTATATCCATTTTTCCTCACATTGACTGTGAGATTGAGCATTTGTCAGAATTGAGAGCTGTCAGCCAATAAGACACAAGTCTTTCCACGTATTTTCCTGTAAACCCTGTCTGATTGGTCTCGCATCTGTTCACTGAAGATATAAAATTACTGGCGATCTTCTTTAATGACATTCATTTACGCAGTGACAAACCGGTCCAAGTGGAGAATTATTTTGGGGTTAAAGAAAAAATCTTATGGGCAAAACGTGATTTATTTTAAAAAATGCATTTTACTTAATCTTGTTTTCATAACAATAAATTTGTAACGCAAGTAACATAATTTTATTGACATCAGTAACTTTAATCAAATTACATAAATATAAAATGTAATGCATTACATTACTGCGTTATCAGAAAAAGTAATTAGATTACAGTAATGCGTTACGCCCATCTCTGATGATGACGTATTGTGATGCCGTACGACATTAAGCAAAGTTATTATTTACCAATAATAGGACATCCCATAGTGTTTTATTGCTGTTACACAACAGCAATTTGCCAAAGTTATTAATGAACTGCGTGTTGTGTTTTTAACCATATATACAGTAGTTACATTTAATATTGTGGAACATTATCACAGACATATAACAGACATTATAGGATTTATCAACAGTTGTTCCCTTAGCTTTTTTTTTTTTTCATGTTGCCAAGAAACCGTAAAGCACTTCTTCTGTCCTGAAGATTTTCCCCTGGTGGAAAACTTACTCACTATTACAAATAGTCTGACACTGGAGACTCCTTCCATAAACATTAAACGTCTTCTTACAGAAAGCTTCAACATATCTGCAACTTTTTAAATAATGACACTGATTTCTTTTGTTTATTATTAGACTTAGATTAAATGGAGTGTCCTCCATACACATGTCTACAAATTAGATGTCACTATAGAAACGCTAACCTATTAGAAGTGCATTAATCAGTCCATAGAAGATTTTTTTGCAGAAAACTACTTGAATTGGTGAAATTGCAATTGCATGAAATTGTTTTGCACGGTCTTTCACAGTGATGTTTGTTGCTAAATGAAACCTTTTAGCTGTATTCATGTTCGACACACGCACATCAAAGACGGCTTTGACTGAATGTTCATTGTGATGATGTCACATAAGGTGTCTTGGCACAAATATGTGGAAAATCTGCTGCAATTTAAAAAATTGCAAGCTCCTCCGAATATTGCAGAGTTTGCCTTCATTTCTGTGATTGCAAAATCGCGAAATTCTGGAGGGACTGATTGATATAAACCTACAGTTTGAATTACAGCTAGAACTACTATAAGAGTTGAATCAACACCGTCTGATCACTCAGATTCAAGAATTCAACAGCACCGTGATATAAATAGGTATTATATTCAAATCAGTGTTGAACATTCTCAATGTGATTACTGATTTAGGAGACACACTTACACTTTACCCTGAATATTCCTAATTTGATGTACTGCAAATTATTAAATGTTCATATGTGACATCACTGCGTAGTTGTTGTTGTCCTTTTCTCATCAAAATATATTTACTATCTATGAGGCCTGCCTACACAATGTTTGTCAGACTCTTTGAATTGTATAAATAAAGCTGCTATTTTCTGGCAGATGGACTTACTACAGTTCCTGATGTCACACATACACACACATACACACACACACACACACACACACACACACACACATACACACACACCCCAGCTGCTAGTGTCGAATAATGAATGAGTTTCATTTTGCCGGCTGTAATACAATAGGCTTTACATAAAGATACTGAAGCTTCCTCATTGATCCTGCTGATTTGTGCTCAGAACATCAGCACTGAGGGACGTGTTTGATACACTTATGAACTCGTTTTGATTGTTTGTGATGATATTTTATTGCCCACAATGAAAAAGAGTCTAAATATTTAAATGGAGAACATACACAGAACATGTAGCCATGACATTTTTATTTTTTTAACACAAAATTATTTTCTACAGACAATACACAGGTGACAGCTCAACAGAACCAGTGCAAAGCTGTTGCAGATATCAACATGAAGAACATCAAGGATTATTTCTTTTGTTTTTGGTCTTAAAGTGTACCTATAATGTTCTCATCTTAGTGGGCAAAAATATTTTCCATCTCACATTCAGCAGTTTGGGTAAAAATACAAAAAGGTCAAAAGAGTTAGACAGATTGCACTCAATATATTTCTGCAAGGTTCTGTGGTCATATTGGATTCGTCATCCATGACATAATTACTCTCCTCACTTCCTGCTCACCATCCTTCCATCTTACACCCTTACACTTTTTCTCTTTCCTGCACCTTCCTCATGCAACCTCTCAGCCCTTCTCCAAAATGCCTTTAACCTCTTTTTGTCCAGCAGATAACACTTTTCTCCCCCCTCTATCCCTCCATATCTCCCCCTAAATTGATTAGGCCGCTGCTGCATAAATTAGTCATCAGTATTAGCATGGCGCGGCGCATGCCGCTGGTGCCAACTGCTCTCTGCACGGCCATTAAAGGTCATGTTTTGATGACTGAATGCCACACAGACACCTTGGCTCCCGTGAGGAGGCTCCCCAGGTGCACGTGAAAGGTTAAAAATTACCTTCGCGCTGCCCAAGGAAATAATTAGAGGGGTTGCAGGAGCACCCGATAGCCTTGTGTCTGTCAGAGGCAACGCAATGGGACTAATGGCCACGCTGGGGGAAGAGTTAAACAGGCTGTCACATCAGCACAGACAAACGAGCCTAATAGCAGGCTCTGTCAGAGAGAAAGAGGTGGGGGGTGGATGGCATTAGGCCCTAACCTTTTCCATAAATCTGTTAACACATGTAGTGTGGTGATTTTGTGACTCATGCCTGGGTGTGTGTTAACGTGAGCAGGTTGGCGAGGAGGCAGGGATCAGTGCAGTTTCAAATCCTCTGAATCAAAACCATGAAGGTATAGAGCTGAACAGAGACTTAGTTTTGGAAATATCCATAGTTATTACCAAATACAAAAAGTGCAAACATTTTGATTTAAAAATGTCATCAAATAATTATTTGAAATAATTTATTACATTTTAATTATTACACTATTACTTTTTAATGACACTATTTGCTAGGCAACTGGGAAACATGGACACTAATGCTGCGCAACTTGTACAACCAGCAAAATGCCCCCTCAAATTGTCAACTTGGAATAGTCCCAGCTCCCAGTTTCTTTCCCATTTACATAGTGACGTCACATCAACATGGCCGCACACACTGATAACACTGTAAAGTTCCCCTTTTCTACTTTTAAATGAGTTTATAGCAGTATTGGATTCAGATCAGTTAACATCCAGGCACAATACTTGGTTAAATCTGTTAGTTATCACTAACATTAGCTAGCTTCTTGCTAACACTACTCGCTATTGTCTGCTGGTTAGCTTGTTGCTAAGCTTCTCTCTACTGTCTGCTGTGATTGCTGTGCTGCAATTTCAGTCCAAAAGGTTGCATAAATGTTTGATGACCACTACAGTAGAACATAACCAATAGCCACTCAGGCCTGTAACTGTAAGTGTCGTTACAGTAGATTTTTATGAGCTCTGACAGAGCAAACAAAAGATATGCATTCATGGAGGCGTCCATGTTTTTTTTTTTTTTTTTCACTTCGCATGTCGAATGTCCAGAAGTGGGAAATTATTACATTATGACAACTTGCAAATTACCACTTACAAGGCACCACAAATGCAGCATATATATGAGGCTAATAATTTAGATAGCTAGCACAGAAACATTTAGTCTTTCAAAAAGACAATGTAAAACACATAACGTGTTCGTAAAAACAGTACAAAACTCTGATGAATATCAACAATTACCTCAGATTTCCTGACAGATAACTGAGAAAAAATTTTGTTCAACTACAATCACATTATACAGTAAGTACACCTAAGAAAAATGAGTTACACCATATTTAAAAATGTTAACATTGTGTGATTGTGTTGGAACGATCAACTTTCAATTTTCAACTTTCAACGAGAAAATTTCAACTTCTGAAGTAAAAATATCAGAAGAGTGGACCATTCATTGACTCTTCTGGTAAACACAATGAATGAGGCCATATTTGAACATCAAAAAGTGTCTTTTAATGTGTAGATGCCATTTAGTAAATGAACTCTGTTTTCGTGGATGCTAAGCATGAGGCTAACAGTTTAGCTATAGCTAGCCCTGAACCATTTTGTCATAAAAGACAATGTAAAAGCACAGTGATGGTAAAACAAAAAACAGTCTAGAACTCTTGTGAGCATCCACATTTACCTCAGACGCGTTGATAAATAAGTGAGGAAATGCTCTGTTCAAGTAAAATTACACTATACAGTAATTACACTTAGTATGGACTGCTAAAAAAATCTTATAGGTTACACCACATATAGAAATTTTAATATTGTGTCATTGTGTTAGCTATCAAAAAAATCTCAACTTCTGGAGTAATAAATTTCAGAAGATTGGGTCATTCAAGGAATCTTCTGGTATTATGTTCAAATTAACTTTATTTTGTTTTCTGTTACTTTTGGATTGGTTATGTTGTAGTAAAATTCTACATATAGATCATTTGTTTTATTGTCATTTCTGTTTTAATGTATAAGCCTGTCCAATTAGCTAGCATATTTGCTAGTTATTGATAGGCAGTAGCAAGGTTGGAAATGGGGTGGGGGGAGGGGGCTGAGGTGTACGCAGTGGGGACTGAGTCTGGGGAGTAAATTTCAAGGGGGGGGGCATTCCAGTTTAAACTGGCTAAAAAATTTGGGGAAATTAAGTGTTTCTATCTTTTATCCACTCGAAAGCCTACAAAAGCAAGTTCCACACATAAGCGTAGTGGGGATATTCTGCATGTGGTTGCTCAATGTTGACATTCATGATTGTCCATAATACCTACAGGCTGCAGCCAATGGGAATCCTTCTCTATCAGCACATACCCTCACAGTACTAATCAGACCACCTCAGGTAAGGTAAATTAACAGAGATGAAAATCTTAACAGAAACAGTTACTTTAACAGATGTGATAGTAGAAACTTTGATATGGACAAAGTTGCATGCACATACCTGAAATAATCAAGGTTTAATCTATTTTGAAGGCCTTCTATTTTATTCATTTTATTCATTTTAATTTATTTTCATATAATCATCATAGCTTGCTAACTATTATATCCATAGTTATGTTAGCCTACATGTTTATTACAAATAGAAATGTGGTCAATAGTTACAAAGAGAGATATGTAACGTTTGTAAAGTGTTTTAGCTGTCATTTATGCACATTCTCAAGCCACTATGGGCTTTTCCTGTACCACTTTCATTTTTTTTATTGCAATGACACAGGCTGTCACTCTTATTTTTGTTGATAGTCAAAAAAAGGCAAGAAAGAGAAGAGTTTGACAGGGAGAGAGACAGTCAGTTGGGCAGAGTTGGGCTACTAGAGTCCTCCCAGTGTATCTCAGCCATTTCCACCACCGGGTAATAGCCTACCAAGGCACACCTTAGTATTGCAGATATGCTTTCATAACTAAAGTATGTGGTCACTATTCAGCTCTCTTTCCATGTTTACAGTGATGTTGCTGAGTTATTTGTCTTCTTTTACACAATTAAAAAAAAGTTTGCTCAAGGGTTCTTCAAGTGATTAACATTCCCTTGAATCTTTTTGTAGGTTCTGAGTGTAGGAGTGAACAAAAAAGCCCTCTTTATTTCAGCCTGTATACCTTAACACTCTTATAGCATATGCTAATTGGTTATACTATAAATTACATTATATCTTACTTATAATCTTAATTATAAAATAAGATTTGCTATGAAATTACATTTTTACCATACAGTTTAGCTCTATAGGTTGCAAAAAAAATAACAGCCAAATAACATAACTACTACAATATTTTCAATAGCCTACATATCCCTCAAGATTTTATCTATATTATATAGCTTATTTTTTTCTAATCCTGACCGAATCATCGATTAAATTATTTGTACTGAATGTAATGTTTTGAGGCTTTACTAATTCATTATGTAGCGCAGACCGAGCTGGCTTTACAGCGCTGGAGTTGCGAATGGGAAAAGACGTCAGATAAAATCCTGACACTGTTCCACATGGCCTAGCTAAAGGTCCTGCTCTTCCCTCCCACGTTCTGTCTTCTCGCCGAAAGAAGGAGTCGAAAGGGATGAGGAAGGAGGGAGCGTGAGAGAGCGGGCCATTTCCCTGCAATATTGCGCCAGTCAGCCAATCTGTCAGAGGTCAAAACCGCCCTGTTCTTAAACCACGCCAGCGTCGCAAAGCAGGTGCGCCTTGGAGAAACGCACTCACACTCAGCCCCACATACGTAAAAAAGACACACAAACTCACTCCCCAAGGTGCTAAGTGTGGGGGGAAAAGACACTGAAACAATAGCACTAAACATAGCGCTAGTGTTCCACCCCCTTGCTCCCGTGAAGATGTACTTAACTCTCTCTGCCGTTGCGCGCTGGCACCCGGCACCATGACATTTATATTCTGCCCGCAACATCCTGCCTGCTAATAGCTGGGTTATTAACATAACAAACTTAAACGTTGGATATAAATAATACCGTTTCAGGATGCACGCCGCTCAGCTGACAGTATTTAGGCAGCGGCTCAACATCTGTTTATGAACACTTTGGCTAATGATATCATTCCATATCATTAAGGGAGGCACAGAGCGCCGAGCGCACAGGTGCAGCTGCTACTGCCTGAACACCACAAAACGGAGCGAGAGAGACTCGGAGAGAGAGAGAGAGAGAGAGAGAATGTGAGACGCCCCCTCCCTTTCCGCCTCCCCACCACTCTCCCTCCGCACTCATCCTCTCCTCCCTCGTTCCGTGAGCTTACAAACCCGTCATTAGGACAATTTTCCCCAGCTCGCAGAGGCAGGCCTGTGATTTGAATCTGTGTATCACCTGTAATTGTAGTTTTTAGCAGCCGGCTGATTCCATACATTTATCGGCCCAAACTGCGTGCGCCGGCCCACGGCCTCCAAAACGCATTTGTGTCGCCAGCTGCAGCCTGTGCTTTTTTTAGCAGATTTTTTTAAATTGTTTTTTATTTTTTTTATTTCTGTCTTACAGGCAGCACGTTATGCTAGACAGCATGCTTTGGGTGGAGGGAAGATGTGTTACAATTGAGGCGACGCATGTCATGCCTTTGTTTTCTGTTCTTGCATGCTTTGTTTAAGGTGTCATAATTATGGAAATTATTGATTATTCTTCCCAGCATAATACCGAGGTCCCTGTACCATCCAGTGACCAGGCGGTGGAGATCTCACATTGCCCTTGTTTTCCCTAGAGGAATTAACACTCAGAGATTTGCATAACTCTTTTTCTCTACAACAGCAACAATAACAACGATGTTGCATTAAATGTACACTAAGACCGTAATCAGGACAGCGACTCAAACTAGCAGATTTCATGTAAAATACAACAAATTGCTAACATGTCGTTAGGACTGTCATAGCAAATAATTATTAAATGGTTATAAATTTGTAATAAATTTTGCTACTGTGTTTGTTTATTAAGAAATCGAACACTATCAGACTTATTGGAATGTAACTAAAGAACCAGTGGCTGGATGCAAAGTGGAATTACTGTCAATCCCCCACCCATCCCAAAGTATTGTACTACATATTGTACATTGTATCCATTTATTGTTACATTTAATGATGTGTAATGTCTGCAAAACATCACCATTTCAACGATTATATGTTTTTCTTTGGTAGTCTTAGATTAGGTGGAGCGTAAGTCCTGGTGAATTCACTTTTACTATAGAAATGATGTATCAGGTCTTGTGACCAATCAGATTCAAGAAATTGTGGTATACAGAAACATTAATCCCTGATAGGGGTTAGCTATCAAGCATTAATATTCTATACGGTTCTCATAATGTCTCAATAAACATCGCAAAACAAACTTCTAGCATGTGGTGTAACATTTTGTTTTTGCCTTCTTTGATTTTCCATGTGACATTCCTTTGGAAATGTCTTTCACATCAGTTTTCTTTGAGCAAAAACATAATTTAAATTATTTTTGGAAACTGGTAGCGCATTTAGCTAGCTGCTACAGAATAGCACACAGTAAGATCTGGAATTGGATTAGTCTATTAAATGAATACATTTAATCATTAATAAATGAATTTACAATTTAAATTTAAATGTATTTTTTGTCTTAAATGTAAATATGGGAATAACTTTTTTTTTTTTTTCTTTTTCTGTAAGATCTTAAAAAAGGCCATTTTCAGATCTAATCTCCTCTGAGTTTTTTCCACATCTTTGAGACAATCAGTGAAATTTCCTGCACACAACCTTTCATGAGTTCACCCGCAGCTGTCCTCGAGCTGGGTAAACATCCCAATGATGTCTTATTTTCCACTCCAGGACTTGTGTAATGGACAGGGGGCTGAGATATATATATATATATACGGAGGTGAAGAATGAGATGAAGCCAAGCTACCCGTCCTTGTAGTGCCTGTAGGCACTACAACGTGATAATAATGCCATCAGCTCGCCTGACACTGAAATCCAACAAACAGCCTGAAAGCAGAGAAAATCAGCACCATCAAGTAAAACTGCAGAATTTAAAGGTTCAACTGGGAAGAAATACATTTAGTTTTACGTAAAAAGTAGCATTCATATATATATATATATATGTATAAAAAGTAGCATTTTTATGTATAAAAAGTAGCATTCATATATATAAGATCGG